>PVLC010001651.1:0-136023 GCA_004027655.1 Graphiurus murinus
GGGAGAAAATTTTTGCCAGTTACACTTCAGATAGAGGTTTAATATCTAGGATATACAAAGAACTCAAGAAAATCGCAACTAAGAAAGCAAATAACCCAATCAAAAAATGGGCAAAGGATCTAAATAGACACTTCACAAAAGAAGAAAAACAAATGGCCAATAAATGTATGAGGAAATGTTCCACATCATTGGCAATCAGTATACTGTTTTACAAAGATTGTGTCACAATTTCATTTCCAAATTCAATACTTTCCATCAGTGTGTGTGTGTGTGTGTGTGTGTGTGTGTGTGTGTGTTACTAAACGTTGAACCCAGGGTTGTTCTATCGCTAAGCCACACCTCAGCCCTATTTTATTTATTTTAATTTTGAAACAGGGTTTTGCTAATTTGCTGAGGTTCTTGTCAAGTTGCAAAGGTTGGCCTCCAACTGGTCATTCTCCTGTCTTAGCCTCCCAAGTACTGGGATTATAGGTGTGCATCACCGCAGAATTCCCATTAGTTTTTCTTTCTTTCTTTTATTTTTAATACTTTTATTGGTACATTATAGTCTCACATCATAATATAGTTTGGAATGATAGTGATATACATGCACACAGCATTTGGTGAGCTTTACCTGGCTCCCTCCCCACTCCTCCATTCCCCATACAGGACATTGGGATTAGCATTGGTATTCACACCTATGTACATTACATCAATGGGAAGTATTTCTTCATTGATTTTCCCTCTCTCCTTCCCCTTCTCCCTCCCCCAAACCACCTCCCTTGCTTCACTGGAGTTTCCCATCAGTTTTTAAAATCTATTTACAAAAATTGTATCCAGTAATTCTAATTTGAAGTGTATCAAATACTTGTAAATATCTAGATGGTTATATATTTTTTATAAAAACTTGTCTGATATGTACACATAGCAATGGTTATAATCTGAGGTATATTCTAATATTAACATTTTGGTCTTGAACCATGCCCTCCTCACTTCCTTCTCTCTGCCTTTAGCCCAGTGGACAAGTATAAGCATATGTAGTACTTAGTGAAAGCTGAACAATTTGTATCCAAACATTAGTTACAAGGAACAAGCTTTCCTATGAATTGCAATACAAAATACAAAAACTGCTAATTTTACTACTTTGTCATACATTGTTCTTCTTTAACATCTAGAGATAAAATGTTGCAATATGGAGATGTATTTTTCTATTATATACACTATGTATACAGCAAAACAAAACACTCAAAACATACAGAAAAATGGTGTCCAAGTATGAATGCACTAGCATATTACATTTTGCAATTACTTCTTTCCTACTTCCTCAAAATCACTGAATAAGCTGTCACCTCACTGGTCACTGAGGTGGTTTAACAATTTCATTCCCAAAAGACAATAATTCATATGAATTTTAGCAAAAATACATTTACAAATAAATACTTTACTACCTCTATATTTAACATACATAATCTACCTAAACATCTAGGTAGATTAGATATTTCAAGTAAGGATTCTATTTCCCATTATGCACAAAACAGTCTTGAATAAACCACACTCATATAACAATAACTCTAATTTGAAAGTGTCTTGGAAATATGAGCATTCGAGCCCTTCACCAACACAGTGGGCTATAATTCTTGCATTTTCAGAGGGCAATCTTTCCTAGGAATTTCAGCCTGAAACATACAAAACTATTCTAGTCACACACTGGCAATCACTCTAACATCCAGAAAGACTAAGGATGTTATAGATTGGAACTCGTTTGTCCTTTATAAACACTATGTACACAGCAAAATAAAATAAAATGCATAGATATAAAGAACAGTAGTTGTTTGGCTTCATTATAAATATACTGGCATAGCTCTATTTGCATTTCCTTCTCCTGTGGTCAGCCAGTGCATGAACACAATGTGTACAACTCAAAGGGGATTTTTGCTATTCCTCTCCCTGCAAGTAATATTTCTTAGAAATTTCAGACAAAAGAAATTTGTAAAATGTGTTATTATTGCCAGGCGTGGTAGCGTACACTTGTAATCCCAGCATTTGGGAGGCTGAGACCGGAGGATCTGGGTTCGCGGCCAGCCTCAGCTACCTAGTGAGGCACTCCGCAACTTAGGGAGACTCGGTTTCAAAATAAAGAATAAAAAGTAGGGTTGGGGGTGTAGCTCGGAGGTAGAATGCCCCTGAGTTCAATCCCCAGTACCGCAAAAAAAAAAAAATAAATAAAAAAAAAAAATAAAGAATAAAAAAAAAAATAGGGCTGGGGGTGTAGCTTGGAGGTAGAATGCCCCTGACTTCAATCCCCAGTACTGCAAAAAAAAAGTGTTATTATTTACTACTTCTGCTTTTATCACATTTTGGACATTTCAGAACATCTAGAAAGACTAAATACTTCAAAAAAGCATTTATCATTGTCAACCATGTATAATGTATACATGATATTTAATGAAGAATAAAATGCACACATAAAATAATGGATTTAATATAAAAAACATCTTTTATATATGACCAGTCTGGCATAGCACTTTCATTTCTTCCTCTTCACTGTCTTCTGCTCCATGTCCTCTAACCAACTGGACAAACATTGATGACTGTCACTCTTGGTTTCACTTCTAGAATTAGTGTAACAACTCCATATCAAAAAGTCTCTCCTAGATGATATCTCTTTTCCATTTTTAAACAAATAAAATCTAGAGAGAAATTAGGAAACAAAAGGGACAAGATAAATGAAAAAAAATAGACTAGTAGAATAATATAGGGAGAAGGAGGGAACAGGGTGGGCTCCAGAGGGAAACATACCAAGTGCTGTGCACATGTTTGTTTCTATCACTCTGAACTTCATTATGAAGTATAGTTATAATACATCAGTGAAAGTATATTTTAAAACAAATTGACATTTGCAAGACATGCTATTTCTATGTTTATGTTTATTCCTTTAAAAAGGTTTTATTGGGCCAGGCATAATGGTGCACACCTCTAATCCCAGTATGTGGGAGGCTGAGACAGGAAGATCACAGGTTCATGGCCAGCCTCAGCAACTCAATGAGACCCTAAGCAGCTTAGCAAGATCCTGTTTCAACATTAAAAAAAAGAAATGGATGGGGGCTGTACCTCTCTTCTCTCCACTTTCCTTCTCACCACTTATCCTTTTCCAGATACCCTTTCACTACTTTAGGGATCTCTCTCCTAATTTTCATGAGGTCCATTTTCTTTTCCTTTTCTGTCTAGTTTCCACAAAGAGAGTAAATGTCTGACTCTTGACTTTCAGAGTCTTACATACTTCGATTAACATAGTGCTCTCCAGTTCCATACATTTCCCTGCAAATGACATATTTTTTCTTCTCCGTTGCTGAGCAAAACTCCATTACATTTTCTTTATCCATTTAAAAGTTGATGGACACTTAGTTTGGCTCCATAATTTGGCTGTTGTGAATTATGTAGCTATCAACAAGGGGTTTATGCCTTATGCATTGCTATGGTATGCTGACTTTATTTTGGATAAATACCAAAGTGTGATATAGCTGGTTCATATACTGGTTCCATTCCAAGTCTTTTGAGGAACCTCCATGGAAACCTCCATAGTGGTTGTACTAATTTGCAATCCCACCAACAGTTTATAAGTGTTCTTTAATCACCACCCCCATCCTTGCTAGCATTTATATTATTTGTATTCTTGATGACAGCAATTCTAAATGGAATGAGATGAAATCTCAATTTAGTTTTGATTTGCATTTTCCTGATTACTAATGATGTTGAACACCTCTTCATAGATTTGCTCACAAATTGAATTTCTTCTTTGGAAAAATGTCTGTTTAGCTTATTTTCCCATTTATTGATTGAGCTATTGATTATTTCAGTGCTAAGTTTTTTGAGTTGTTTGTATATTATGAATATTATAATCCTCTCTTGGGGGAGTAGATGACAAATGTTTTCTCCCATTCTGTAAGCTGTCTCTGTATATACTTAATTATTGCCTTTGCTAAGCAGAAGCTTTTTTACTTTAATGCCATTCATTTATTAATTTTTGGTATTATTTCTAAGTTTTAGAAGTCCTGTTGAGAAAGTTATTGTCTGTGCCTATATGTTGGAGTGTTGACTACCTGTATTTTCTTCATCCAGTTGCAAAATTTGGTCTAATTTCTAGGGGTTTTTTTTATTCATTTCGAGTTAACTTTAGTTCAGAGTGAGAAATAGGAATCAAATTTTATTCTTCAATATATGGATATTCAGTTTTTCCAGAACCATTTTTTTTGTGTGTGTGTGGTACTGGGGATTGAACTCAGGGGCATTGTACCTCCGAGCTACACTCCCAGCCTTATTTTTTATTCTTTATTTTGAAACAGGGTCTCACTAAGTTGCGGAGGGCCTCACTAGGTAGCTGAGGCTGGCCGCGAACCCGGATCCTCCAGTCTCAGCCTCCCAAATGCTGGGATTACAAGTGTGCACCACCAAGCCCAGCTCCAGAACCATTTGTTTAAAAGGCTGTCTTTTCTCCAAGGTATGTTTTTGGTGCCTTTGCCAATGATAATATGACTATATCTGTGTGGGATTTACTCTGTTTTCTGTTCTACCCCATTGGTATATGTTTCCATTTTTATGCTAGTATCTTGCTATTTTTATTACTATAATTTAAAATTGGGTATTGGTGATATCTATAGCATCGCTTTCTTTGCTTAGAATTGATTTGGCTCTTCTGGATCTTTTGTTGTTCCATATGAATTTTAGGACTTATTTCTAGTTATTTTAAGAATATCATTGGCATTTTGATGAGGAGTGAACTGAACCTGTAGATTACTCTTTTGTAATACGGTCATTTTAATACTATTAATTTGACTTATCCGTGAACATGGAGGTCTTTCTATCTTCTATGGTCTTTAGTTTCTCTCTGAAAATATTCTATAATTTTCATTGTAGAGGTCTTTTACCTATTTTATTACATTTATTTCTAGAGATTTTTGATGCTATTGTGAATTGATCTTTTTCCTGATTTCAGCAGACACATTATTGTTATATAGAAAACTACTGATTTTGATTTTTATGTTGATTTTGTATTCTGCTACTTTGCTTAATTTGTTCCTTACCTCTAATAGCCTTCTGGTGGAGTTTTTGGACCTTCTAAGTATAAGATCATATTAATTGCCAAAAGTGATAATTTACTTCTTCCTTTTCTATTTTTATCCCTTTAATTTCTTTTCACTACCTCATTGCTCTGGGTAAAAAATTAAGTATTATATTGAATAAGATATGTGGAAGTGGATATCTTTATCTTGTTTATGATTTTATTATTTTCTATTTTTAATTTTTATTTGGTACATTGTAAATTTTACATCATATTGGTATATAGAGTGTTAGATGCATGTACACAGTTCTTAGTGCCATCCCCACCATGTTCCTCCAACCTCCCTTCTCCTCCCCACACATGTCTTTGATACTGGAATTGATAGTTTTGTATGCATTCATAGCATTGTTGCTACTATAACACTCTTTATGGCTTCATCTCCCATTCCCCTCCATCACTCCTCTGGAGTCTCTGCTTGTCTATCTGATGTTGTCCTTATTTCTGAATATCTCTAGCTTCCGCATATAAGAGAAAATATACGTCTACTCATATTTTGAGACTGGCTACACTCAGTATGATATTCTTGAGTTTCAACCATTTTCCTGCAAAAGGCGAGATTACGCTCTTTATGGCTGAGTAAAATTGCGTTGTGTATATACACCAAAGTTTTGTGATCCATTCACCCATTGATGGATACCTAGGTCAGTTCCATAATTTTGCTATTGTAAATTGTGCTGCTATGAATATGGACATGCAAGTCTGGTTATAATATTCTGATTTCATTTCCTTTGGGATGATGCCCAGGTTGCATGGTAGTTCCATTGCTAGTCTTCTGAGAAACCTCCACAATGATCTCCATAGCAGTTGTACTAGTTTTCAGTCCCACTAACAATGTAATAGGGTTTCTATTTCCTGACTACCTGGCCAATATTTATTATTATTTGTGTTTTTGATGATTGCCACTCTTACTGGAGTTAGATGGAATCTCAGTGTAATTTTAATTTGCATTTCCCTGAATGTTAAAAACAAAAACAAAAACAAAAACCTAAAAAGCTGTGCAGCATAGTAAACCAAGAATCTACAGAGAAAGTCTACAGAATGGTAGATGATCTCCACCATTTACACATCAAACAAAGATCTAATATCTAGGATATACAAAGAGCTTAAAAATTTGAACACTAAAAACACAAATAATCCAATCAAAATTGGGCAACAGAACTGAAGAGAGTTTTTTCAAAAGTACAAATTTGGTCAACACATATATGAAAAAAATGCTCAACATCTTTGTTCTTATTTTTAGAGGAAATGTTTTCAGTTTTTAAATATGATGTTGCCTTTGAATTTGTCATATATAGACTTTCTGATATTTAGGTAAATATCTTCTATCCCTAGTTTCTTTAATGCTTTTTATCATGAACTAGTGTTGGATTTTCTTGAAGGCTATTTTTTTAATCAATTGAGATGATTATGTGTTTTTGTCCTTAATTCTATGTATGTGGTGGATTACATTCTTGGATCTGCATATGTTGAACCATCCTTGAATCCCTGAAATGAAACAAACTTGATCGTAATGTACAATCTTTTTAGTGTGTTGTTGAATATGAATTTGCTAATATTTTATTAAGGGTTTTTGCATCTATGTTCATGAATAGTACTGGTCCATAGTTTTTTTTCCTTGATGGTTCCTTACCTGGTTTTGGTAACATAGTGAGACTAAAGTGGAAGTGCTGTATTCCTTTGTATTTCTTGGAATAATTTGAGGCGAATTAGCATAAAAGACTCTTTAAAGTTCTGATAGAATTCAGACGAGAATCCATCTGCTCCCAAGCTTTTCCTTTGTTGGATTTTTTTTAAATCAGTGCATCATTCATCTTGCTAGTTACTGGTCTGTTTAGGTTTTCTATATCCTCAGTTAAATTTTGATAGGTCATATGTGTGTACAAGTTTATCCATTTCTTATAGATGTTCTAATTTATTGGAGTATAAATTTTCAAAATAGTACTTCATGGTCCTCTTTTTTGTGTTATTTGTGGTGATATTTCCTTTTTCATCTCTAATTTTACTAATTTGGGTCTTCTTTCTCTTTCTCTTGGTTAGTTTTGTTATATTGGCCTTACTATACCTCGTTCAGTTAGGTTCTGCTAGGTGCACCATAGGCCACTGAGTAAGCTCTGGACAAGACAGTGTGGTAACATCTTCTAAGATCTCCGAGATGTCCACAAAAGCAAACTGAGGCTGCCATTTTGTTCTACAGATGTTCCCATACCCAATTGTCCACACAGTATTTCTCTTTGTTTGCTCCTCTCTCTTTGTGATATCCTGGCACTCCCATTGTCCTCAAATATACTCTTCCATGTTTTCTATTGTTAAAATAAGAATTTCTGAGACAGACATGGTAGCACACGCTTGTAATCCCAGGATTTTGGAGGTGGAGACAGGAGGATCACAGGTTTGCCGCCAGCCTCAGCAACTTAGTGAGGCCATCTGCAACCTAGTGAGACCCTGATTCCAAATAAAAGAATAAAATAGGTCTGGAAAAGTAGCTCAAAGGTAGAATGCCCCAAGGTTTTATCCCCAGTATCACCAAAAAAAAAATAATAATAGTAATAATAATTTCTGGGTATTTCTGAGTCCCTGACTACCTAGAATTCCAGAACTGAATTTCAGTAAATTCCCTTAGTCACCCACCTTGTGAGAAACAGTATTCCCGTTGTTTCAATTTCAAGCCATAGAACAACTGGAAAGTGCAGTTGTCATCTATTTTGCCAACTTTGTTCCCCTTGTCCCCTTGTCCACATATACACATGCACTTTGGGGATTATATATGTACATAGCTGGGATTGAATGAACCCAGAGCATTCTAGTTCCAAGCTATACTCCAGCCTGTTTATTCACTTTTAAAGAGTGTTTTGCCAAGTTGATGAGTGTCTTATACAGCTGCCAAGACTGGCCTCAAAACTGCAATTCATCTATCTCATCTTCCCAATTACTGGGATTACAGGCATGTCCCCTTGTCCATTTCTTAATAGGGGATGTTTGATTTTAGTTTGTTCTTATTCTATTTGTTTCAGGAGTTCTTTATGTATTCTGAATATTAATACTTTATCAGATATGAGTTGCATTTAATGTGTCCCATTCTATAAGTTTCTTTTTTACTCTATTGTATATTTTAATGCACTAAGCTTTGAATTTTGTGGAAATTTAATTTATCCTTTCTCTTGTTGCTTGTGCTTTTGGTGTCTATGCAAGAAATCATTCCCAATTTCAATGTTATAAGCTTTGCTATATGTTTTCTTCTGAAAGTTTTAATCTTTGGTTATTTTTTTGTATGTTTTAAAGGGTCATAGTTATTATTTTATAGGTGAATATCTGTTTTTTTCCCAATACTATTTGTTGAAAAGGCTGCCATTTCTATATTGAATGGTTTTGGCACATTTGTTTTTAAAAGTCATATGACTATGTATGTAAAGGTGTACATCTGTGCTCTCTTCTCCATTTCATTCATTTATATGACTGTCTTTATGGCAGTACCACACTAGCGTGATAACTATAGTTTTATAAAACGTTTGGAAATCAAATAATGTAAGAACTCTATCTTCATTGTTTTTCAATATTTTGGCTATTTAAGTCCCTTGAGATTCGATAGTAATCTTATAAAGGATTTTTCTATTCTTGAAAAAAAGTCATTGGGATTTTGATAGAAATTACGTTGAATCTGTAAATCACTTTAGGAAGTTTTGACATCTTAAGAGTCTTGATGTTTATTCCTAAATATTATTATTTCTGATGCTATTGTAAATTTATATTTTTCCTTTTTAGTTCGTTGCCAGATTTTTTTTTTTTTTTTGCGGTACTCAGGGGCATTCTACCTCCGAGTGACACCCCCAGCCCTATTTTTTTATTCTTTATTTTGAAACGGTCTCACTAAGTTGCGGAGTGCCTTACTAGGTAGCTGAGGCTGACCGCGAACCTGGATCCTCCGGGCTCAGCCTCCCAAATGCTGGAATTACAAGCGTGCGCCATCACGCCCTGCAGATTTTTCATTGTTAATGTGGAAAAACAAAATAGATTTTGGTGTGTTGATTTTATATTCTGGAAGTTAGCTTAATTTTTAAAAATTAGGCAGCATAAAAATAACACAAAACAGAATGGAATACAATATAAATGTGTTTTCTCTTGGTTCTGGAGTTTCAAAGTCCAAGGTAAAGATTTGAGTTAACTTGGTGTCTGGTGAGGTCTCTCTTCCTGGCTTGAAGATGGCTGCAGTCTTGTGGTATCCTTACATGGACTTTCTTCAGTGTGGTGGCACACACCTATAATCTAAGTACTTGGGAGGATGAGACAGGAGGATGGCAGGTTCAAGGACAGCCTCAGTAACCTTATGAGGTCCTCTACAACTAAGTGGGACCCTCTTTCCAAATAAAAAATAAAAACAGGGCTTGGAGTGGAGCTCAAATTTGAAATGTCTCCGTGTTCCATCCCCAGTACCACACAAAGTAAATAAATAAATAAATAAACAAGAAGGAAAAGAAGGAAGGAAGGAAGGAAGGAAGGAAGGAAGGAAGGAAGGAAGGAAGGAAGGAAGGAAGGAAGGAAAAAAGAAAGTAAGGTAGGAAGAAAGAAAGAAAAAGAAAAAGGGAGTTGACTTGGTGTGTCTGGTGAGGGTTCTCTTCCTGGATTGAAGATGTTTGCCTTCTTGTGATTTCTTTACATGGCCTTTCCTTAGAGCATATGTAAAAAGAGTGAGAAAAAACACTGTAGATTCTCTTCTTATGGGAACATTTATCCTAGCAAATTAGCGTCACAGCCTTAAGGAGTCATTTAAACTTTATTACTTTTTATTCTAAATACAGTCGCACTGTTAAGCCTTCAATATGTGAATGACAGAGGTTTTTTATGGAGTCTTTAGTGATATTTTTGTTAACCTTTTTTGTTCACTGTTACTTAAAAATTATTTTAAACTTATACACAAAAACATAAAAGTTGTATATAGTAGTGGGGTATCATGTAATATTTGATACATGTATATATTGTGTAATGTTTAAATTCAGTTCAACATATTTAAATCCTTAAATGTTTATCAATTAATTCCTTTGGGCAAAAACTTCAAAAATGTTTTCCTAGCTACTAAATCATATAGTACATAATTGTTATCTGTAGTTACCATACTGTGCAATAGTAACTGAATGTTTCTTGTCTCTATCTAACTACAAAATAATACTCATTGATCAAACTTCCCTTGTCCCTCCCCAGCCCTAGTCCCCCCAGCCTCTGGCAATCACCATTCTTCTCTTAAGTTCTATATCAACTTTTTTAGAGGTCACATATGAGTGACATGTTTTGTGGTACTTGTCTTGTGTTATTGGCTTTTATGTGCCTGCCTTATTTCACTTAACATGATCTCAAATTCTATATGTGTTGTCATAAATAACAGGATTTTATTTTATTTTATTTTTTTGCTTGTATTGGGGATCAATCCTCAGGGTGCTATAACACTGAGCCCCTTTTTATGTTTTATTTTTAAAAAGAGACTGGCCTAGAACTTGTAATCCCCCTGGCTCAGGCTTCTGAGTAGCTAGAATTACAGGCATGTATCACAATGCCCAGCAAAGATTTCATCCTTTGTATGGCTGAAGAGTATTCCATTTTGTATACAGATCAATATCCCCAGCCCTTTTTATGTTTTATTGTGAGACAGGGTCTTGCAAAGTTGCCTATATTGGCCTCAAACTTATGCTCTTCCTGCCTCACACTCCTGAGTAGCTAAGATTATAGTCATGCACCACCATGCCCAGCTGGTATCTGTCTTTCTGTGCCTGGTTTATTTCACTTAACACAATGATCTCCATTTCTTTACATATTTCCCCAAATGACAGGATTTCCCTCTGTTTATGGCTGAATAGTATCCTATTGTGTATAGGTGGCACATTTTCTATATTCATTTATCACTTGATGGATACTTAGGTTTTCTGCTTCTTGTCTACTATGAATAGCATTACAATGAACATGGGAGTGCAGATGTCTCTTCAAAACACTGATTTAGTGTCCTTTGGATATATTCCCAGTAGTGGGAATACTGAATTAAATAGTAGTGCTATTTTTAATTATTTGAGGAACTTTCATACTGTTTTTAATATTGGTTCTACTAATTTACATCCATATCAAGAGTGTACAAAAATTCCCTTTTTTCACATTCTCATCAGCACTCATTATCCTTATTCTTTTTTATTAGCCATTATTAATGGGGTGAGGTGATATCTCATTGTGGTTTGATTTGCATTTCCCTCATGATTAGTGATGTCTAGCATTTTTTCATGTACTTTTTTGCCATTTGTATGTCTTCTTTTGAGTAATGTCTTTTTAGATCTATTGCTCATTTTAAAGTTGGGTTATATGGTTTCATGCTATTGAGGTTTTGGAGTTCCTTGTATATTCTGAATATAAACTCTTGTCAGATGAATACATTACAAGTATGTTTTCCCATTTTGTAGGTTGTCTCATCACTTTGTTGAGGATTTACTTTGCTGTGTCAAAGATTTTAAGTTTGATATAATATCATTCATCTATTTTTGCTTTTATTTCCTTTGTCTTTGGGGTCTTATCCCAAAAGTCCTTGCCCATGTCAATATCATGAAGCGTTTCTATTGTGTTTTCTTGTGATAGTGTCATAGTTTTAGGTCTTATATTTAAGTTTTCCATCGACTTTGAGCTAAATTTATTAACTGGCGAGAGAGAGAGTGATCAAGATCTAATCACACACACACACACACACACACACACACACACACACCCCAGATGCCTAGTTTTATTCCTGGTTTCTTCATTTGGTCTGTCTTTCTGTCTTTGTACCAATACCATGCTGTTTTGATTACTATAGCTTTGTAATATTTTTTGCAGACAAGTAACTGAATTACTTCTACTCTTCTTTTTTTAAAAAAATGGCTTTGATTTTTTTGTATGTGTGGTTCCATATGAATTTTAGAATTGCTTTTTCTAGTTCTGTGAAATATACTGTTATAGTTAGATATAAAATGTTCCCTAAAGAGCTCAATTAATGTTTGGAGCAGATGTAACTTAGTCATGAGGGTTGGAATCCCAGAAGTGAATAAATCTATTGTAATTGATTTACCTGGGTGGTACTCAGTAGTCCGGTAGGGTGTGAATGGAGGTGGGTCTCTGGAGGTGCAGACTTGGAGATTATATATGTGAGCTCTCCTCTCCTTGCTCTTTCTCTTGCTTCTGGCCTCCATGATGTAAAAAGCACAGCCCATGTGCTCTCCCTCAGCCTCCTACCACAGTGCCCTGAGATCTTTGGTCCCCAACCCCATATGGACTGAGCCTAAAACTGTAAGAAAATAAATCTTCTTTCCTCTAAGTTATGTGGTCAGTCTTAAGATTATAGCTGCAAGTATACTAACTGGATCTGGGTGTGGTGGCACACACTTTTAATCTTAGTACTTGAGAGGCTGAGACAGGAGGATTACAGGTTCACAGCCAGCCTCAACAACTTAGTGAGGCCCTCTGCAACTTAGTAAGACTCTGTTTCAAAATAAAAGAATACAGTTGGGCTGGGGGTATAGCTCGAAGGTAGAATGTGTCTGGGTTCCATCCCCAGTACCCCCCCCCCAAATAAAACCAAAAAAGAGTGCTGACAGGGACATATGTAAAATAAACAACCTATTACTTCTTCTGAAAGTACTAGAAAATTTTCAGTCTGAGACTTTCCCCATACTGATTAATACCTATTTAGTTTCTGCCACATTTCGTTTGAGTGCTAGGTGAAGTCACAATTTCCTGAAAGTTCTTGATGCTTCTTAGTGTGTGACATCATCTGGGCATTGAAGGATCAGTTATTTATTCCAGTTTCCCTAATTTGGCTTTGTTTGTGCATGTCTTTCCAGAAATTCTAAGCAGGTTGTTTATTCTCTCTGAATCTGTAGTCACTTCTACTATTTCAGCATTATATGCTGGCATGTTTTGCTGTTTCAGTACTAGAAAGGAATCCAAGCCGACCCATGTTTATCCTACTCTGTTGTATTGTTCAGAAGAAAAACCAGTAAAGTATCTAGGGGTAGTAATTTGTCCCCACAAGCCTCTCCCTGAGGTTAGGGTAGGCTCAGACACGTCATCTACACTTAGTGGTCTATGGTCAAACTCTTCAGGATTCTACCTGGCTATGGGCAGAGTCACTGCAGATGGATAAATCCCAGGCTCCTATGCCACACCTGTGGCCACCAAAGCCATCAATCTGTCACATCCTGAGCCATGCCACAGTCCACCAAGATCATCAAAACACTGGATTATGACCAGATTCATATTTCTATGAGCTACACATTACTGAGTTAGGCTCATGGCCTGAGACCACTGAAATCAGAAATAGGTGAGGCTAGATGGAATAGAAGTTAAATAGACTCAAGCTACATGTCTTTCAATGGCATTGAAATTATATCAGTCTCTGATAGCAGGCCTAGGGATGAGGGTCATTGGGATCTGCCTCCTTGTGGGTTTCACCAGTCCAGAACCAAGTTCCATGGAACACTTTCATACTAGCCAAGAATGGGGTCCCACTACAACCTAATAATGGGGTCTTGTACTATGCTATGCTGCCCAAGTTTGGGGTAGAGTTGGCCAAGGCAGAACCCTGGCCACATGAACTGATGCTAATTGCTTTGTGCTTGAGTCTCACAGCTATACAGACCTGCAGGGTCTTAGGTGTATATTGAGACCCATGCTGCAGCCAGCAATGATTTATGCTGAAACATGAGTCTGACCCACTGGGGTGGATGTCTCTGCTTGCTACTGGGACAGTTCTAGAGCCCTAAATATGAGCATTGGCCTGACATTAGCTATTCTTCCTAAGATTGGTGCTGGCTTGTGGAGAAAGTCCCTTGGCCACCAAAGTTGGTGCTATGGTGGGTTGCACCTGAGCCTCACAGCTGCAGGAGACTGCAAATCTTGGGAGGAAGGTGGATGTTCCTTGAGTCCACTCCAAGGTTCAAACTGATAAGGCTGAAACTTGAGTCTTCACTGCAAGTGCACCAGTTTACACCTGATCCCAGAGCCTATCTAGAGGCTCCATTTGTGAGTTCTTGCTTATTCATAAGGTCTTCCATTTCTACTGGGTACTTGGTCTCACTGCAGGATGCTTGACACCGGGCTGTGAGGCAAAGCCAAGAGCTAGATTTTATTTCCTGCTTCCCAGGGGTGGGTTCCTAAATCCTGCTGTGTAGCCCAAGGTTGGAGGAGGGGTGTTGAGGCAGCATCTTTGCTCTCTGATCCTAATGCATTTTCAGCAGCTAGGTCCCCAGGTATTGGCTTCAGGTTAGGGGCTTTGGGACTTTATCCAACATTGGGGTTCATGGTGGTGTGCCTTTTATTGGGTTTGAAAGCTAAGGAATGGACTGAATAGAGATACAGGCAACTTCTTTCTTCAATGCATTTTTTTCATTTTGTTATACTAAATGCATGCAGTGTGGTCTCTCACCTGGCTCCTATATTTCTTGTGAAGGTGGTTTGGTGTGTGAACAGCTATTTAACTTGATGTCTATATGGGGAGAGATTGACTGGAGGATTTTACTCAGCCAACATCTTGCTTCAACACCCACATTTAGAGTGTTCTATATAAAATGTCTTCATCTTCAAGTGGAGAATAATTTTACTGTTTTCTTTACAATTTCAATGCCTTTTTTCTTTGCCTAAATGCTTCAGCTAGCATTTTCAGTACTATGTTGAAAAATTAGTGGTGAAAGCAAGCATCCATGACATGTTCCTTATCTTAGAGGAAGAGTTTTCAGTCTTTCATTATTGACTATGATGTTATCTGGGGTGGTTTCCATATCTGGCCTTTAATTTACTGAGGCAATGCCCTTCTTTCCTTAGATTTAGTATTTTTATTATAAAACTATCCTGAATTTTATCAAATACCTTTTCTGGACCTTTTGAAATGATCATGTGATTTCCCTCCCTTCATTCTGTTTTTGTGGTGCATTACATTAACATCAATTCTTTTCAAATTCTCCCCAAAATTGAAGTCATAAGGGATATTGGCTTGTTTTATTGTAGTGTTATTTTATAGATTTTCTATGAAGGTAATGCTAGCCTCATACAATGAGTTAAGAAGTGTTTTCCTTTCATTTTGGGGATACTTTGAAAAGAATTGATCTTAATTTTTCTTTAAATGATTAACATAATTCATTAGTAAAGCCTAAAGCCATCTGATCTTTGCCTTTATTTGAAGGGAGAGTTTTATGCTCATGTTATAGATCTCTTCAGGTTTTCTGTTTTTTCATGATTTAATTTCGGTATGTTCTCTGTATTTAGAAATTTCCCCATTACATCAATATTATCCAATATGTTAGCATATAATTATTCATAATACTCTCTCATAATCCCTATTTGAGTAAAATCCATAATAATGTCTCCATTTTAATTTCTGATTTCAGTGAGTTTTATTCCTTTATTCTTTATCAGTCTTGACAAAGCTTATCAATTTTATTGATCTTTTTGAGGCAACTACTTTTCACTACATTGATTTTTTGTTGTATTTCTCCTTTTAATTTTCTCTATTCTAATCCTTATTTTTTCATTTTGCTATATCTGAGTGTATTTTGTTCTTCTATTTCTAGTTCTGTAAGGTGTGAGGAAAGTTTGTAGATTTTGAGATCTTTTTTTCTTTTCTTTTTAAATTTGACATTAGTGAAGTTTAATTTTGTTCATTTCTATAATTTACTAACAGCAAAAGGGTTGGGAAAATCGCTGGAATTTGGATTTCCCGAGGCAAGTAAAATGAAGCCTATCAGAAATTTGTGTATTTATTAATAATACATAAATGTACTTATTATAATAATCAAGTCCTACTTTTGTTTGTTTGTCATTGCATATAACCAAATGAAAACCAGACATTGCCTTTAATGCGTCAGCAATAAGAAATATTTTTATGAAATGCATGTTTCAACTTTTTTTATATATTTTTTTTATTCGTGCATTGTAAGCATACATCTTTGTTAGGTACAAATTGATAACGACATATGTGCCCACATTTTTCGTTTGACCCCTTCCCCAAGTTCCCACCCCACTCCCTCACCCTCCCTCCCTCTCAAGTTCAGTTTAGTGAGTGACCTTGATATATCTTTCTTTTAAAATGTATTAATTTAGAAGCCAGGCATGGTGGCACAAGCTTGTAATCCCAGCATTTGGGAGGCTGAGACCAGAGGATCCTGGTCTCAGCTACCTAGTGAGGCACTCCACAACTTAGTGAGACCCCGTTTCAAAATAAAGAATAAAAAATAGGGCTGAGGGTATAGTTTGGAGGTAGAATGCCCCTGAGTTCAATCCTCAGTACCGCAAAATAAGTAAATAAATACATATATATATATATATGATAATTTAGAGATAAAAAGTCCTCTTTGCCCTGCTTTCACTGTGTTCTGTAAGTTTTTTATGTTGAGTCCAAATTTTTTCTTAAAATATTTTGAATTTTTCCTTTTCATTTTTTATTCATTCATTGACAGTTTAAGACCATGTTATTTAATTTCCACATATTTATAGATTCTATAGTTTTTGATATGCTTTTATTGGTGCATTATAGTTCACATCACAATGCAAATCATGTTGACAGTGACATACATGCACACAGCACTTGGTGCCCCCCCCCACGTCTAACCCTCCCCGCCTTCCTGATTCAGAGTACTGAGATTGCCATTGGGATTTTCACATATGTACACATAGTCAATAGTAGTATTTCCAATAATGAATCTCAGTCTTCCCCCTTCCCTTCTCTTAGACCACTTCCCTGGTTCCACTGAGGTTTCTCCTCCATTATCTGGAGTCCCTCTGGTATACCAGTTAGTCCCTAGCTTCCACATATTAGAGAAAATATGTCTCTTTACTTTCTGTGACTGGCTAATCTCATGTAACATAATGTTCTCCAGGTCCTTCCATTTTCCTGAAAATGACATAATTATGTTCTTTTTTGCTGGGTAGAATTCCATTGTGTTTCCCTTAGTTTTGTATTCCATTCATCTGTCAATGTATACCTAGGTTGATTCCATAATTTAGCTATTGGGAATTGTGCTGCTATGAACATGGGTATGCATATATTATTGTAATTCTCTCATTTCAGCCAGTTTAGAAAGATACCCAGGAGTAGTATAGCCAGATCATATGGTGAAACCATTTCCACTTTTCTGAGGAATCTCCACACCATCTAAATGAAATGAGAATGGCAATTATCAAGAAGTAAAAAAAAAAACAATAAATATTGGCAAGGATGTGAAGAAATTGGAACTCTTCTATTCTGTTGATAGTATTGCAAATTAGTTCAGCTGCTATGGAGATCAGTGTGGAGATTCTACAGTTTTAGTTTATACTTCCCTTCAATTGCTATCAGAAAAGATCATTTCTATAATTTCAAATGTTTAAATTGATTAAGACTTGTTTTATGACCTAAAAATGGTTAATTCTGGAGAATAGTCCATGTTCACTTGATAAAAATATGTATTCTGCTTTTGTTGCCTGGAATGTTCTATATATGTGTTAGACACAGTTGGTTTGTAATATTACTCATATTCTCTATTTCCTTATTGATCTTATGACAAGTTGTTCTATTTACAAATAAAATTAGGATACTAAATTATGGAACTATCACTGTAGGGCTGTCTATTTTTCTCAACAATTCTGTAAATATTTGATTTAGGAGCTCTGGTGTTTGGTTCATATATATGTTTATGATTTTTATATCTTATTGAGGAATTGATTATTTTATTATTAAGTAACATCTTTCTTTATCTCTTTTAATAGTTTTTGTCTAAACATCTATTTTGTCTAATATTAGTATAGCCACTTCTCTATTTTTATTACTATTCCCATCTGGTATCTTTTTTTCTCAGTCTTTTCATTTGCAACCTATTCATGTCATATAACAGAATTGGATCACATTATAAAATCCAGATTGCCAATCTTCGTGTGTGTGTGTGTGTGTGTGTGTGTGTGTGTGTGTGTGTTAGTTACTCCAGATTAAACCCAGGGGTGTTCTACCTCCAGCCCTTTTACCTTCTGTCTCAGCCAATCTGTCTTTTGATTGGGAAGTGTATTCATTTATTTTTAAAGTAATTAATGATGGGAAGGACTTATTTTTGTCATTTTATTTGTTTTCTGTCTGACCTATAGCATTTTCTGTCTCATTTCCTCCATTATTGTTCTTTTTTTCTGATTAGCTGATTTTTTTTTTGCAGTACTGTGGATTGAACTCAGGGGCATTCTACCTCCAAGCTATACCCCCAGCCCTATTTTTTTATTCTTTATTTTGAAACAGGGTCTCACTAAGTTGCAGAGTGCCTTACTAGGTAACTGAGGCTGGCTACGAACCCAGATCCTCTGGTCTCAGCCTCCCAAATGCTGGGACTACAAGTGTGCACCACCATGCCTGGCCTCTGATTAGTTGATTTTTTATGGTAATAATTTTGGGTTTCCTCCCTTGGTTTTTTACATATGTTCTATAGATATATTCCTTGGGTTACCATGGGTATTGCACAACTGATACAACTTCATATATGAAAACTACTCCTTTTCTCCTTTACCCCCATATGTTATTATTGATGCTACAAATTATATCTCTATGTATTATGTAACCATTTGCAAATATCACAATTGTTTTTCAAATCCTGCAGAAAAATAAAATTGTAGTTACACACCAAAATTAAAAACATACTGTTATTTGTATTTGCCCATGTATTTACCTCTAATAATAATACTTTATATTTTCCTATGGCCTCAAGTTACTTTCCAGAGTACATTATTTTCAAAATGAAGGATTGCATATAGCATTTCCCATAGGGAAGATGTGGCAACAAACCATCTCAGCTTTTATTTGCCTGGGAACATTTTAATTTTTCTTTCATTTTTGAAGCAGAGATTTGCCAGATGGAATAGGGTTTTTTTGTTGTTATTGTCATTTGCAAGATTTTTGTTCTTTCAGCACTGTAAATATACAGCCTTCTGGCCTGCAAGGTTTCTACTGAGAAAACTAATAATAATATTCTTGAGGATCCCTTGTTATGATGAGTTACTTTATGTTTTCAAGATTCTCTTCTTGCCCGTATTCTTCAATAGCTTGATTATAATATGTCTTAATGTTGGTGTCTTTAGTTTTATCTTACGTGAAGTTAATTGAAATTCTTGGATTTGTAGATCCATGTTTTTCCTCAAATTTATGAAGTTGTGTGCCATTATATGTTCATAAATATCTCTCCTTCCTCCCTCCCTCCCTCCCTCCCTCCCTCCCTCCCTCCCTCCCTTCCTTCCTTCCTTCCTTCCTTCCTTCCTTCCTTCCTCTTTCTCTATCTGGAATTCATAGAATGCATATGTTCTTTGCCTTGATGTCATCCAATAATTCCCTCACTCTCTATTCTCTATTTAGGATATATATATATATATATATATATATATATATATATATATATATATAATCAGCCTTCTGTCTCACATCATAGTCTCACATCATAATGAAGTTCACAGTGATAGGGGCATGCATGCACACAGAATTTGACAATCTTTCCTCAAGCTCCCTCTCCATTCCCTTCCCTTCCTCACACATGATGTTGAGGTTGGCATTGGTATTCTCATGTATGTACATAACGTCAATGGAAGTGACTCCTTCATTAATTGTACCTCCCCTCCCCTCAACCATCTCCATCACTCCACTAGGGTTTCTCATCCATTATCTGAAGTCCCTCTGATATTCCAATTACTCCCTAGCTTTCACATATAAAAGAAACATATGACCATTCACTTTCTGTGACTGGCTAATCTCATTTATCATGTTTTTCAGATACATCCATTTTCCTGCAAGTGAAATAATTTTGCTCTTTTTTATTGCTTAGTGGAATTCCATTGCATGTATCCATAATTTTGTAATCCATTCATCTGTTAATGGACACTTTGGTTGGTTCCACAATTTTTCTATTGTGAATTGTGCAGCTATAAACATGGATATGCATGCATCACTATAATGCTCTGATTTCAGTTCCTTTGGAAAGATACCCAGGAATTGTATAGGATGGTATAGTGGATCCATTCCCAGCTTTCTGAAGACTCTCCACAATGATCTCCATAGCAGCTGTGCTAATTTGCAATCTTACCAACAGTGCATAAGAGTTCCTATTTCCCCACATTCTCACCAGGATTTATTGTTATTTGTATTCTTGATAATTGCTGTTCTAATTGGGGTTATATGGAATCCCAGTGTAGCTTTGATTTTCATCTCCCTGATTGCTAGTGATGTTGAACATTTTTTCATTTCATATTGGCCTTTTTTTTGTGACGTGCTTATTTCTTGCCCATTTTTAATTCTGTTATTTGGGTTTTTTAGTATTGTCTTTTAAGTTCTTTGTATATTCTAGATATTATACCTCTATCAGAATAATAGCTGCAAAAATATTCTCCCATTCTATCAGCTCTCTCTCTCTCCTTAGACTCTTGGTGTTTTGGGGTTTTTTTTGCCACACAGAAATATTTTAATTTAATATCATCCCATTTATTAATTCTTGTTTTAAGTTCCTTAGCTTTAGGGATCTTATTGAGGAAGTTTCTATCAGTGTCTATATGTTGGATTGTTGGTTCTATGCTCTCCTCTAGTAACTCCAAAATGTTTGGTTTAATTTTCAGCTCTTTGATCCATTTATTGAGTTGACTCTTATGCAGGATGAGAAGTTAGGGTTTAAGTCCATTTTTTTCTACAAATGGATAACCAGTTTTCCCAATGTTATTTGTTGAAAAGGCTGTCTTTTCTCCAGCATAAGTTTTTGGCACCTTCGTAAAAAATCAATTGACTATCAGTGCGTGGATTTGTTTCTGTATCTTCTATTCTGTTTCATTGGTCTATGTGTTTTTGTACCAATACTATGCTGTTTTTGTTACTATAGTTCTGTAATATAATTTGAAGTCAAGTATCCTCCTGTATGATTCTTATTGATGAAAATTGCTTTGGCTATTCCTGGTCTTTTCTTTTTCCATATGAATTTTAGGATTGATTTTTCTATCTCTGTGAACAATGACATTGGTATTTTAATAGGAATTGCATTGAATCTGCAGATCACATTTGATAGAATGAGCATTTTAATAATATTTGTTTTGCCTATCCAAAAGCATGGGAGAGCTTTATGTCTTTTAAGATCTTCAATTTCTTTCTTTAGTGTTTTAAAATTTTATTGTAGAAGTTTTTCCACCTCCTTGGTTAGATTTATTTCAAGGTATTTTATTGTTTTTGAGGTGATTATGAATGGAATTATTTTCTAGATTTTCTCTTCAGTGGATTCATGGTTGTAATACAGAAAAAAACTAGTGATTTTCATAGATTGATGTTATATCCTACTACTTTGCTAAATTTGTTACTCAGCTTTAGAAGTCTTTGGTTAGGGTTGTTTTTTTTTTTCTCTTCTAAGTATAGGATCATTTCATCTGCAAATAGAGATAATTTCAGTTATTCTTTGCCTATTTGTATTCCTTTGATTTCCTTCCCTTGCCATATCATTCTGGCTTGAGTGTTGAGTACTATATTAAAAAGGAGTGCTGATCATGGGCATCCTGATTTTAAAGAGAATTCTTTCAGTTTTCCCCCAACTGTTTCAATTGTCCTGTCTGTAAGCTCACTGATTCTTATACCTGCTCAAGTAAGCTGTTGATATTCACTGTTGAATTTATTATCTCATTTATTGTACTCAGCATTGCTTGCACAGACTTTTATAGTCTGAGATCAAAGCCATGCAACCTTTTTCAGTTTGAGCTCCAAGTAAAATAAAAAAGAAACTAGTCTTAGGTTAGCTCTTTTAAAAGTTGGCACAGATCTCATCAGTGTCCAATTCATGCTGTCAAATAGTTTTTTCTAAATTATATACTATGCATTCATTTTTGGAGTGGTCATCTTCTATGAGTGAGATTCTATTTTCCATGTGGTCGAATCTACTGTTTATAGTTTGTGTTGATGCCTTCACTTCAATTATTGCATCCTTCACATTCTTCACTTCCTTCAAGGCTTCTTTTTTATTCCTGTTCATGGTCTCAGATTCTTTGTTTATTTGTTCCTTTATTTCTTTCAGGCTCTCTTTGAATTCTTTTATCATTTCTACTATTAAAGTTCTGAATTTTTCTTCTGGTAATCTCTGCAATTCTGTGTTGGTAGTTTTGTTGTTGTTGTTGTTGTGGGGTTGTGGAAGCTCATTGTTTCTTCACTATTCATCCTTCTCATGATTTCCAGTTTCTAAATTTTATGTCTCTGCTGCTTTTGCTAGCTTTTGCTCAATCTATAGGTTTCTTACTTTTATTTTCTGTCTCTGAATAGTATCTTGTACTATGTTGTGGTTACTCTGGTGTTCCTTCTGTATACTGCAATGGTGATATTGATGGATTTCAAGTGCTGCGGTCCAGGGTCTTGTCTGTTGCTTCTGTTATGGGGATTTGGCTCAGAGGCATGAGCAGAAGAGTTTCTGTCCTATGTGTTTTTGAGCCTTGATGTGGGAGGTGTTGTGCCATTCCTTCTATCAGCTGTGGTAAGTTTATCCTTGGTGTCTGGCAGTCCTTTCTGGCAGTTCACCTCACTGCTCCAATTTCAGCAGTTGGGATTTAGAGGTGTCAGCTGGTATATACAAGGGCAAGTTGTGTTGTCTTCAATGGGGAAGGTTGGGTGAGGGGGGAGAAGCCGGAGTGATGGGTACAAGAATAGGGCAAAGTAGAGGATATGATTGAGTAGAATGAGAGTTTGAATATGGTAAGGTAACATATGGTAGAGATTAGAGATAGTGAATACATGGGGGGATTCTAGTATCAATGTAGAGTGTTTAGGTGTAGTGATATGAAATAGGTTTCCTATAAGAAAAAGAGAAACAAGAAAGAGTAAAAGAGAAAAAAGTGTTGAAGAGAAGCATATAGATAAGAAAGTGGGGAGGGGGAGCTTTTAAAAGGGGTGGAGAAAAGAGCAGACAAACAAACAACAAATAAATAACAATGACCAACCATCCAACCAATCAAACAAACAAAAATATAAAGCAAATCAGTACAAAACAAAATAAAACAAGAAAGAAAAAACCTTGCAAATATACAAATACAGACAAGACTTGGCCTCTGGAATCCTCTGTAGGGATTGCTCATGTTATGTGGCATTTGGCACTCACAGGCTCTGACCTTTCTTGGTGAAATCTGACCCCTCAGACCTAGGGAAGCCGGTGGGTGGGTCAAGGAAAGGCCTACCTCCCTCCCATGCAGCTATAGGTGACAAGATCTGCTCCCATTGGCTCCCCCTCCCCAGCTTTACCTCCCTACCTGACCTGCCCATATAATCTATTGTATGTTCCAATAAAGTTGAGTTTCTGTGGCGCTGCCTGACCGCTGACTGGACTCCCGGCCGGTGCTGGTTTTTGGGGGGCTTCCCCGACTCCCCAGGGTGGTGGGCCCGGCTGCGACACTCTCCCTCTCGCTAGGCCCTGACAGGAGAAGCAGCTGGCCCCCTTTGCCCTACCCCATGTGGCGTGGGACGCGACATCGGTTGCGTGGAATGCTACAATCCTCTTGGGTCTTTGTGGATATTTTTAGCCATTTAATGTCTACTCACTATATTAGGTTTTTGAGGATGTTCCAAGCATTCTTTTTTGCTAAGTGGTCTATAGTGGTGATATCAGTTTGTAGTCTCACTTTTGAGTTTCCTGCAGTGATTATGACCCTGGCCTGATGTCTCTATCAGTGCAGGCATTGAGTGCCACTGATGTCTCTCCCACTGCACGCTTGAGTCTCTGAGCTCTCCACAGGGCCTGTCCCTGCCCCACTTTCTGAGCTTTCCACAGGCCCTATGTATGCATCTCTCTCTCTGCCTATGCAGGTGTCCAGTGTCCAGTGTAATCACTGGCATTCTTTGATGTCTCTGTGCTCTGTGTACTCTGGGCCCCTCCCATACTTCTGCTCCACTCCAACCACTACAGGGGTGGCCCACAGAGTCTCAGCCTTTGCGGGTCTATTGTTTGCCACAGGAGCCCCTGCAGGTTGTGCTGTTAACTTACAATTGAGCGCTGCTCTGTCTCTGGAGGGAGAGGTGAGCTGAGGTACTGCCACTGCAGATTCAAGCTGGGCATCTGTCTTTTTGGGTCTCTGTTGGACATGTGGGAAGATGCCACCTGCTTAGGATGTGGAGATCTATAACCGCTTACTCCACCTCTAGTTTCTGGCTTTGGAAGGGGTCTTTAGATGCTGCTGTGCTATTTGTCATTTGTCCTGGCACTGCGCTAGCAGGTAAATATGGCATGGCTGGTCACTGGCACCAATTCCCTGTGGGTTCGCTGGACTCTTTGCTCTTCCCTGTTCTGATTTCTGGTTTTTTTCTGCTGTGACTTAATTTTTTGTTGCTTTATTCAATTTTCTGCTGCATTTTTTCTTCTGTTAAGAAGCTGCTTTTAGGGCAATTGTGTTTTGAGTTTTACAGCCCCTGAGATGTACTATTTCTCTCCCTCACCATCTTGTTGATCAGCCTAAACTACTCTTTTTAGGCAAGATAAAATACTTTGTTTTTAATAGTTGTTAATCAGAACATAGTCCAATATTTTGTCTTATATATAATCACATTTACATTAAAAATTTAATTCAGTAATTTATGTTTAGTTAATGTCAAAAAGAAGGCATTCTTAAATACATTTTGTAGACTTAGATATATTATCTTTTGCTGATATAAAAAAGACCAAGAATATATTTAGCAATTGATGTTTAGTATTTTAACTTACTTATACACAATTTAGATTTTTACATGATAGACATTTATAAAAACTTACATCATTTATATATATTTAATTTACTAATTTTAGTACTTACTTTAAATTTTCTGTGAAAACCAAGATGTTAAAGTATAGTTAGAGTATAGTTAGCATTTTAAGCCTCCTTTCCTATAAAGGAAGAAACCTACACAAAAATGGTCATTATACTTTAAAGATATAATTAAAATAGGCAGATAGAATCCTGATTGGCAAGTGTCCTGGAAATGAATCATGTTAATAAGTTTTAATAATATATTTTATCCTTATTCTTATCACATACATATCTTTAATTTACCAAGTTTTATTTTTATTGACAGTGTACTAAATATTGTGCCAGATTTGAATTTTAGATTTTAAAACACAACCTATTGCAGATATCTGTTTTAGCCAATGAGGAACAGACTATAAGATGGCCCCAAATATAAAAGCTTATACATCAGGGGATGCCAGCCAAGGCTGACAAAAAATCAAATTATTTAGGTGGACAATTCTCACCTTGAGAAGAAGACTGTACATCAGATATTACCACTGCTTATTTTTTAGGGAGAAAAAAACCCAAATATTTATTTTTATTATTTTTTAGAACAAATATTTATATTTGTTCTAAAATTATATATATATATATATGTATATAATATTATATGTGTGTATTATTTATATTAGGGTCAAACTGGATAATAAAAATGAGTTTTTTCCTTGTTTTTTAAGCTTTTTGCCTTTTATTTATCTAATATGTACTCCAGGGGTAAGTTTTTATGGATAGCATGATTTAAAATTTTAAAGCTTTTTACATGCATCCCTCACTATATTTTTAGGAATCAAACATTCTAAGCAGTGGTGAGTAAGGGATGAGTGCAAGATCTTGCATAATAGTATAGATGAATATGATTTACTAGAAAATAGGATTTCTGTCATCTTGTTCCATATTTAATCCCTTTTTATAGCCACATACAATGGAGTACAAGGAGTCAAATAATTTTTAAAAGGATTATTGATAGACCACTGGGCTGGTGGAGGAGAAAAGATATTGTTATCTTTACTCTCCTATTTCCCCACAACCAGCACAGGAAGTGCCTAAGGCTTAGCAGTGGCATTGGGTGCCTCATGTTGAGGCTTCTCCTTGTTAATGACATGGAAAGCTTGAGTCTTGGGAAAAGATTCTAAACAAGCCTTAACAAGAGCCCAAGTAGAAAAGACAGTTACTGATTCTTTCATTCCCTGATGTCAATATTATTTAAAAGTTTGTTCTACTCGATTCCACACCTCAGGATCCAATATTCCCTCTTCAGGGAACCAAGGGCAGGCATCTATAACCCAATCTAATAATTCCTTTATACTCTTTTTACAGAAGCTCTTTTTTTAGCAAGCAGTGAAACAAATTATAATACTACTGCATATGAGACAGATTATTCCTTTTTATTAACCAACCGTGGAATTACCCTTTCAGGTTGGTACAACCTTGGCAGCTGAAGGGATGCGAGCAACTCACCAAAACTCTGAGTTTTCCCATTCCACTTCGGATGCCACTTGTGTGGGACTAGTTGCTGCGGATGCTGCCGCTAATAGAAGTCTCTTGTATGAAATGACTCAGTGTTAAAAATAATAAATTTTTAGAGAAAATTACTATTATTATTTTTAATATTTGGGGTGGCTGGAGAGGAGGTAGTGCAAATCTCCTGTCTTCCTGCAGCAACATTTTTCTTTTTTTGAAGGTTTAAACAACACATAATAAAAAATGATTAAACACAGGATCAAGCAAATATTCATGGGTCAAGATAAAAGAGAGATAGCATGAAAGTCATGGGACAAGCCAAGAGGAAGGAAGGGTTAAACATTACTGATAGAGAAGACATCAAATTCCACGTTCTTATCGATCCCATCAGGTCTCTTGGAAACCTTTCTGCTTGCTGACAAATACCACTCAGCTGATACTGTGTACTCAGCCAAGCTGGTCCAAGATGTTAATCTCAGTGTATGGTACTAAGATGGCTCCCAACACAAATCTTTGTTTTCTATCCCCATCAATTTATACTTTACCAATCTAGAGGACTGTTTTCTAAAAAAAAAAGTATATTATTCTCTCTGTTCTCTGACTACTCTAAACTGTAGAATCTTTGAAGTTTTTCCCTCCCAATCTCCTTTGACTTTATACTAAGAAATATCAACTGGTAATTTATGTAGTATAATCTACATATTATTCATTGTATACTAGATACCAATCCTGATGTCTTCCCATTAATTGTTTCTGATACACAGCTGGCAATACCTTCAGACCCTACTAAAGGAACATGTGACTAAGAGCTCTTGTACAAAGCCATAGCTATTAAACTAGGGTAAAATTTTAATGAAATGTTAGCCTAGTCCTAGACTTAACAATGAGTCATGACACTGCTACCAAAATATGTGCTGTGGCAACTTCCCAACTCTTGAGAAGCTGGACTAAGAAATAGAGAAACAGACAATTATTAGTAGGAACAGAATCTGAAAGTTTATCAAGTACAAGAGAAACAAGAGTAACCATGATGGACCTATTTTAAGCCTATGCTATGTGGAAAAAGAACCACAAATAAGCAGATGCCAGATGAAACATAAATCTTAAAGCTTTAAAAAATCTAAAAGACTTCATCTAAACCTTTTATTTCCCCAAATCCATACACTGAAGTTCTAAACTACAATGTGATTGTATTTGGGGTAAAAAGGTAAGGTTAATCCAGATATGGTGCTTCACACCTATAATCCTGTACTTGGGAGCCTAAGATAGGAGTATCATAGGTTTGAGGCCAGTCTTAGCAACTGAACAAGACCCTGTTTCAAAATAAAAAATAAAATAGGGCTGGAGTGTAGCTCAGAGGCAGAACAGCCCTTGTACCACAAAAATAAAGAAATTAAGGTTAAATCAAGTTATATACGTGAGGCTCTGATCTAATAGGATTAATGTCCTTGTAAGACACCAAAGAATCCTCTCTTTCTCTTTTGCTTTTGCTTTCACTTTCTCTTTCTTTTCTTTCTCTATATGCACATAAATAAAAACAGTGAAATCATGGTTCATCTACTAGCCCAGTGAAGTGTTCTCATCAGAAACTGATTCTGCCAGTCCTTAATCTGGAATTTACAGACTCTAAAACTATGAGAAAAAGGAATCATTGTTGTATCTTAAGATTTCCACCCAGCCACTTTGAGCTACTCATGTCTCTGAATCAGCAGACAGGGAAGGGATTTGTTCTACTTGCTGAGGTGATTGAATCTGATCACCAAAGGAAAACTGCACTGCTTTACAAAGGAGGTGAGAAAGGATATGTCTGGAATATGGGAGATCCCATGAAATATCTCTTAGTATTACTGTGTCCTGTGATTAAAGGCAACGGAAAATTATATCAACCCAATTTAGGTAGGACTACTAGTTTCCCAGAGTATTCAGGACTGGAGGTTTGGATCATTCTACCAGGAAAAGAACCACTACCAGCTGAGGTGATTGCTGGGGGCAAAGGGAATAGATAATGGGTAGTTAGAGAAAGTAATTACAACTACTAGCTATGGGAACATGAACAGTTTCAGAAATCAGGACTGTAATTATTATGGATACTTCTTTATTTTGTTATGAATATGTTGTGTATTTGTTTTCTTCCATCTATTATCCCTTTTCTCATATATCATAAAATGCACTGGGTGTGGTGGCACATGCCTATAATCACAGTACCTGTGAAGCTGAGACAGGAGATCACAGATTTGAAACCAGCCTCAGCTACTTAGCAAGATACCATTTAAAAGTAAAAAATAATAAAGGGCTGGGAATGTAGTTCAGAGGTAGAATGTCCCTGGGTGCTATTCTTACTACCAAAAGATGTACTGACTTTACATCACAGTATATTTATGTCATAGGTTAGAGAACCTCACCCAAGAGATTCCTTTTGTGGGGAAAGCATTAGTTTATTTTTGGTTGTATATAGGATAGTTATACTATGCTGGGTGGAAGTGTGATATTGCTATTGTCATGATTTATAAATTGAATATAACTTAAAGAGATGTTTATGGGTGGCAAATTGACAAAAGTTGGACTTGTGATAGTTATTTTCTGAGAACTTGGCTAGGGTTATAGTTCCTAGTTGTTTGGTCAAACACTAGATGTGGCTGTAAGGTGGTTTTGAAGATATGATTAGCATTTAAATCAATAAACTTTGAGTAAAACAGATTAATCTCCATATGTAAATGGGCCTCATCTGCTCCCAGACTGCTTTCAGACTCCAGATTGCAATATCAATTTTTGCCAGAATTTCCAGCCTATCAACCTGTCTGTAGATTTTGGACTTGCCAGCCCTCATGGGTTACATGAACCAACTCCTTAATCTAAAAATCTCTCTCTGTATCTATCTATCACCTAGATATCTATCTGTCTATTTATCTATTCTTTTCCCCAGAGAACCCTTTCACATAGGTCAGTGAGGGCCTAGTTTTTTTTCCTGTGTTGATTGACTCAAGTACCATGGTTAATGTCTAAAATTTTTCTGTTTGGTCAGGATTCCCATTTTCTTTTAGCTAGATAGAGCAAGCTTTTGTTACAACATTTTTTTGTACTAGGGATTTAACCCAGTGACATTGTACGGTAAGCCTTATCATCAACCCCCTCCCCCTTTTTCACTTTGACACAGGGTGTCCCAAGTCAATGAGGCTGGCCTCAAATCTATGATCCTCCTGTCATAGCCTCCAAAGTACTAGAATTAAAGGCAAGCACCATCATATATGGCTGTTGCCAACATTTTTTTTCTGTACTCATTAGCATTTCTGAGTTACTGGCTTATTTTGCTCGATTTCTTGGATAAAGAAGTGAAAGGAAAACCCAGGAAAATAATCAGCATGTACTCCTCAAGTCACAATATCCCTTGCCAATCTGCTTTTTTTTTTCTTTCTACATTTCAATATTTTTATGTTTATTTCACATATAAATTCCAGAGTTGGGTGGGGATGCAGCTCAGTGGAGGAGCACTTGCCTCAAATACATCAGACCCTGGGTTCAGTCCCCAGAAACACACACAATAAGAGAAAAAAAACACAGGGTTGTTAGCTGTACTTAATATGAAGAATTGGGAAAAAATATGTCTGTTTCATCTTTCCAGAAGCAGAAATCTATATAGAATTTTAAATATTTTCTTCACTTTTCACAATATATTATCTTGTGTATCCTTTGTGGTAAGCACAACCCTTATTGAGGATGCAGCCTTAAACAGTGACTCTTTAATAATTAGAGAAATTAGAGTAAAAAACCAGGGCTGGAAGTCAGGAAAAGTGTGTTCTAGTTCTAGCTTGACTGCTGTGTGGCTTTGGCCCCATTGTTTATTTCTCTGTGCCTTTGTTCTTCAAAGATAATGGTAACAGCTGCCTTGCTTACTTCACAGGATTGTGGGATAAAAATTTCAAGAAGAATGTGATTCCTTCACTTGAAGTCTCTCTTGTATCCTGATGTGAGAATATCAATGCCAGCCTCAAAGCTCTGTATGGGGAAGGGGGGAGTGGGGAGGGAGCTGAGTTAGGTATCACCAAGCGCTGTGTGTATATGTCACTATCTCTATGAACTACATTATGATGTGACACTATATGCACCAATAAAAGTATTTAAAAAGAATGTGAAAATACTGTATACATATTTTAATTACAAGAAATCCAACATTTGTGAGCTAAGGAAACAGATTATACATCTTAGCAAATGGGACCACATTGGGTACTTTGCTTAGAAACACCTGGGGATATAGAAGGGCAGTCTAGAAAAGGGAACACTTTATTAAAAAGATTAGGCTCAAAGAAAATATATATGAAGAGAAGAGGAAGTGATTAGGGGTTTCTATATATAGTCTTTATATTGTCTTTTTGTTATAAGAAATATACTTGTGTCTTCAAGTATGGAGGATTTTTTATGATACTGGGGATTGAACCCAAGGATTTTCTCCCTCTGAGCTACATCTTCAGCCCTATTTTATTTTTTATTTTAAAATAGGGTCTCATTAAGTTGCTGAAAGTCTTGCTATGTTGCTGAGGATAGCCTTAAACTTGAGGTCCTCCTGCCACAGCCTCCCAAATACTGAGATTACAGGCATGCACCATGAGTCCTGGCTGTGAAGTATTTTATTTTAAAGACTTATGCCCAGAAGCACTGGAAAAGCAATCAATTTGGTATTCAAGGGGGAAAGAGGGTCACCAAATCAGTCAAAGGTATTCCAAGGACTTTAGCAATGGGAACTTATGACACTTCACTATAGTAATCTTCCATTAATGAAATAGCTTCTGCATGATTTTCCCATTCTCCTTTCAATCGTGAACAGTTTTATCACTCTCTTCTCTGCCTTCTGCCTTCTGTTTATTTGTGGTTCTGTTTCCATGCATCATAGGCTTAAAATAGGTCCATCATGGTTACTCTTGTTTCTCTTGTACTTGATAAACTTTCAGATTCTGTTCCTACTAATAATTGTCTGTTTCCCTCTCTTTTTCTTAGTCAAGCTTCTCAAGAGTTGGAGAGTTGCCCCAACACATATTTTGGTAGCATTGTCATGACTCACTGTCAAATCTATGGCTAACCTAACATTTCATTAAAAATGCTCTCCTGGTTTAATAGCTATGGTCATGCATAAAAGTTTAGTCACATGTTCCTTTAGTAGGATCTGAAGGTGTTGCCAGCTGTCTATAAGAAACCATGAATGTACAGGCACAGGATTAGTATCTAGTATACAATGAATAATGTGTAGATTATAGTATATAAATTACCAGTTGATATTACTTAGTATAAGATCAAAGAACATTGAGGAATAGGAAACTTCAAAGACTCAGCAGGTTAGGTTAGTCAGAGAATGAAGAAAATAATATGTCCCATTCTTTCTACTAGAAAACAAATATAGCACTTGAGTCTCTCTTCTTTCTGGGTTTCTTTATGACTAAGTGCTTAGGGATTAATCCATGGGCTCTGGGATTTGTGCTCTGTTAGCCTTCATCCTGCCGGCTCAATAAATGACTCCTTTATTACCATTCCTGATACTTTACTGTTCCTTTATTATCCAAGTGTCATCTGTTATTTTCCTTGTTAGTGATCAAGCTGAGTAATGAGCTTTGTGTCTTAAGCAGTTCAGAGCTAACATTAATTTCATGCCTCACTATTAATGGGTTGATTTTGTCTAGAGTCATTTTCCCCTCGAGCTATCTGGAGAAAACTATTAATCTCTTTGTCAAGTGTCTTCTCCTTCTGCTTATCATTAGCTTGCCTTCCTTGTTCATCTGCATGTGACAGTATCTTGAATTGTATACAATATCTCTTTCAGTTCTTCACTTTGATCTCTGTACATGACCATATGGTCAGAAAGTATTTCATACAAAGCAATAGCTAGCCAGTCAGCCATTTGTACACATGGTTGACTAGCCTGTCAGTTGACAAAATGACTGTCAGTTTGAGGATTCACTATTTGGAAAGAGGGTTAGATTGTCAGACATTATGACTATCAGCTAGTAGGTCAGTCATTCAGACTGTCAGACAGTCAGTCAACAAGCCTGCATGTCTGTGGATCACTCCATCAGATAACCTATCAATTATCTATAAATATAGAACACAGTTACTAAGGAATCAGCTTGACAGACCACAATTAAATAGATAGAAAGCTTGTCTAATAGACAAATGAGTCAATCAGCCAATCATTTAATTAGTTAGAAAGTCAGCAAGTCTTCCTATCAACTAAATAGACACTCACTGTCAGTTTGTAAAGCAGCCAATCAGAAATTTAGTTAGTATAGCAACTGGCCATCTAATCAGTAACTCTTGGCAATGAAACTGAGGTTAAACAGAAATTAATCAGTCAGGCCACCAACACAGGGAAAAGCTAACATATGGAGGTCCTTTTGTTCTATTTTAAGGCAGCATAAGGCAGACATGTCATATCATAGCTCAGGTCACATTTCATATCTTGCTTATTACCATCTAAGAGAACAAGGCATTGCCAGGACATATAAAGCTTTTGTGGAAAATACAAAAAATGTACCTCCTCACTCAAGATGAACTGCAAATGGATTAACTTCATGGATTGACTAGGAAAAGACATTGTTATGATTTGGGTTTTTGAATGTCCCCTAAAAGGCTCATGTGTTAAAATGTGTCCCCAATGCAGCAAGGTTCAGAGGTAGAGCATGGCTGGCAGAAGTAGATCACTGGGGATTTGGGGGACTGTATCTTTTCTTACCCCTCCTCTATCCTTGCTTCCTGCTGCCATGCCATGAAGTTATGACACTGCCATTCCTGCCTGGCAACTGGCTAAAACACAGACTAATTAAGAGTAGTAATCTACTTCCTCTCTGATATGAGGAAGCTAGAGAGAAAAGAGAAAAAAGGACTTTAGATAAATGAAGAAAGGGACCAGTATAATAGTGAAAGGGGACTGTAAGAGGTAGGTGGAGAGGGGAAAAAGAATTGATGAAGGAAACAGTTCAAATAATGCTATGTCCATATATGAAGTCATCACTACCAATCTCACTAATGTTTATAAGAAGAGGTGGAGAACAGGGTAGAATCTGGAGGAAAACACACAAAGTATACATATATGTTTGTATCATGTTGAGCCTCATTATGATGCATAATTACGATGCACCAATTAAAGTATAAAAAATTACCTCTGAAAACTCTAAAAGTGTGAGCCTAATAAATCCTTCTCCCTGTAAATTGTGCTTTTCAGGTATTTAGGTACCAGTGGCAAAAGTGTCAATTAAAATATACTCCTTGACACAACAACATGCCAGGCTCTACATCTTAGCTAGAAGAATATGAATTGAATTTCAGCCCCTCTGTTTTCAGTTGAGAACCTTCATGCTACATACATTGTGTAACCATTTGTGAAAGTCCTATTAGAAAGACTTCATGATATACCTTGAACAGTTCAAATAAGGTTACATGCATATACAGTTTCACTATCAATTTAATTAACATGTATAGGGAGGTAGGGAAGGGCTGGGTATACAGAGGAAAATATACCAAATGATGTGTGTGCATATGTTTATATCTATTTTGTGTGTGTGTGTGTGTGTGTGTGTGTGTGTGTGTGTGTGTGTGTGGTACTGGGGATTGAAGCCAGGGACATTCTACCTCTGAGCTATATCCTTGGCCCTATTTTTATTCTTTATTTTGAAACAGGGTCTCACTAAGTTGTAAAGGGCCTCACTAAGTAGCTGGGACTGGCTGCGAACATGCGGATCCTCCTGTCTCAGTCTCCCAAGTACTGGGATTACAAGCATGCGCCACCACACCTGGCTGTATCATTTTTTATTGGTGCATTGTAGTCATACATTTTGTTGAAGTTCATAGTGATAGAGGCACACATGCACACAGTATTCATTGAACCCTCCCCTAGTTCCCACTCCACTCTCTCCCTCCCCTCCTTCCTGTGTTCAGCATAGTGATTGGCTTTGATAAGTTTTGTGTATGTACATTATGTTCATTGAAGTGTTTTCCTCTTCAAGTCTTCCTCCTCTCTCCCAACTCCCTCAGTTAGGTCCCATCCTTCACTCTACTAAGGCTCTCCTCATTTGTCAGGGGTCATGCCTATGTCTCACTTTCTCCCTAGTTTCTGCATATGAGGGAGAACATTCAACCTTTCACTTTTTATGACTGACTAATCTCACTTGAATCTCATTATGATGTATAATTGCATTGTACCAATAAAGGCAAATTCAAAAAATAGCTCCTTGTAGTCTAGATTGTCTTTGTCAACACAGTAGTAACAAATTTAAAACAATTTGTTAGAATCCTTTCCCCTCTATGGTTTTACATAGAGTTGGCCAACATGAGGCACTTGCAAGAGATTTGGAAGAAGGCATTATTATGTGGAGGTAGCTACAGTCAGACACACATGCAAATGTGCAAATATATTTATAGCACCTTCCTTGTGAGCTCTGAAGACCTACTTGCTTCAGTGAGACAAAGATTGGAGATGAGAACTTCCCTAAGATTCTGGAGAAATTTAGCAACTTCCCTATGAGCTCTTGAAAACCACCCACATTTGTACTTCTGGATAAAATCACTGTTAGCAAACCTATGTTACTTATGCTCCCTCAGTTCACACAATGGCTGTATAATCCCCAATGCCTACATTAAAACACTTCACATTTGAAATCGATAGAGTGGCTTCTCTTTTCCTTACCAAATTTTAATTTATAAACTCAGACATCTCCAATGATACAATCTCTTTAATATTAATACCATCATATACTTATTTATTACTAATTGATAACTCCTTGTTTATTTTTAGCTCATCTACAATAATTGAAGTATTAAGAAAAGAGAGACCTTGTTTTTTTTTCTACAGTATAGTATCCCTTGTGTAAGAAGAAAGCCTAAAACATGGTACACTCTGAATAAATGTTTTTGAATGAGTATGTAATAGATAAATCTAGAAAGTTGCTTCTTATATTTTAGCAACATATTAGGCCTTATTCTTTTAAAAGCACTTTCCTTCCACTACTTGATTTATCCATGCCATAGTCCTGTGCGTTAAGAAGGGATTCCTATCCTCATTTTATAGGTGAAAAGTCCATATTTGTAATGCCTAGTCTAAACAATTTCCTCATGTTTCCAACAAGTGAGTGTCAACGTTAAAAACTGAACAATGACCTCCTGACTCCTATTATAGTTTTCCTTTTCCAACTGAAATAAAATCCCAATAATAATGATGATGGGAATAAGAGAGATGCCAGGATTTATTAGTGGATTGGAGAGTTGCATAAGGCACCAGAGTCTGACTAACTTGCTGGTGTATGTGTCCCAAAATTGTCTTAAAAGTAAGATAACAAGGACTCAGCAGGTGTATCCCAAAGCAAAATAGTAAAGTGAATGGTGGTTCATATCTTTTCTCTGTGTTCCTTGAACCTAATATCTAGGTCTAACCTTGGCTGCCTACCTCTATAGTGCTATCCTTGGTTTCCCCCTTCATGAGGACTTTCCCAATCTCCACCACTACTTTGTCACAAGTGCCCCTCCCCATTCTTTCAGGGATTTTTTTTTCCGGTACTGGGGATTGAACTCAGGGGCATTCTACCTCCGAGCTATACCCCCAGCCCTATTTTTTTATTATTCTTTATTTTGAAACCAGGTCTCACTAAGTTGCAGAGTGCCTCACTAGGTAGCTGAGGCTGGCTGCAAACCGAGATCCTCCGGTCTCAGCCTCCCAAATGCTGGGATTACAAGCGTGCGCCACCACGCCCGGCTTCAGGAATTTTCTGATGGCTCACATTTTTAGTTGTGCTATTTTAACCCAAAGACAGTGACTTAGCTTAAAAAGAATAAGCTGGCTAGTAACATTTCTGAAACTGTTTAAGACTAGTTAAGGGTAGTGGACAAGACTACCTTGTGGGGTTCTGTCATATTTTGTTGTGTTCATGAATTTTGTGATCACCTTGCAAATTTCTTAAAAATGACAGGTAGGGAGACACCTCAGTAGGATGCTCTAACCTGGGACGGCTCTTGAATACCCCAAAATGAGCCAGGATGACTTTAGACCTGAACTTTTCTGAATCAGAAGTTAATTGCTCACATTTATTGAGCATGTCTTAGATACCAAATTGTCTCTAGGTCTTTAAACTTTCACATGATTGCTGTGACAGTCTCTGCAAGTTGTCTTATCTCTACCCGGTCTCTTTTTCTTCTTTACAGAATCATGCTTTAGTTTAGGGAGTAATGTATCCACTTAAACTGGTCTACTCTCCAGGTCCTCTACAACTAAGAGTGATCATGTGACCTGTTGGGCTAATGGAATATGAATGAATGCCTCTTGAGTGGGACTTCGAGGAAAGAATTTTTTTTTTGATGAATTAGACTCAGCTGGCATTCGAGGAAAGAAAATTTTCCTCAGTGAATTAGACTCATCTGGCATTCATTCTATGTCTTTTGTCTTTCTTTCATGCCTAGAATGAAAGTGATGCCAACTTGCGAGCATAAGAAAGCAATATACAGCCGGGCGTGGTGGCGCACGCTTGTAAACCCAGCATTCGGGAGGCTGAGACCGGAGGATCCGGGTTCGCGGCCAGCCTCAGCTACCTAGTGAGGCACTCTGCAACTTAGTGAGACCCGGTTTCAAAATAAAGAATAAAAACTAGGGCTGGGGGTGTAGCTCGGAGGTAGAACGCCCCTGAGTTCAATCCCTAGTACCGCAAAAAAAAAAAAAAAAGAAAGAAAGCAATATACAAGGTAATAATGGTGGATCCAAATATATCACAAGCTGATCCTTTTAAACTTTGTGGAAACATTGTCACAGTCCTCTATAGTTTACTTCCAGGCTTTTCCTTGGTGATACAAATAAAAATATTGTTTATTTAAATCACTTTAGCTGAGTTTCTGTGACATATAGTCAACACAATCTCAATTGATAAAACCATCTTATTTAATTTTATACCAAGTGGGCATTACAATAGTGGGTTTTATTATTCCCATTGGACAGATAAAAAAGCAGAGGTTAAAATATTTGTCTCAGTTACACAGTTTATAAGTGGCAGAACTTTGATACAAATCTAGCTCTTTTTGGTTCTAATTCCTGTGCTCTTTTCTATTTCATTGTGTGCCAGCTTTCTTATAGTGTATCCTAATTCTTAGAGGAGGAGGTGTGTGTGTATGAGTGTGTGTGTGTGTGTGTGTGTGTGTGTGTGTGTAGAGGGAGACAAAGAAAGATGAGAGAGAGAGAGAGAGAGAGAGAGAGAGAGAGAGAGAGAGAGAGAGAGAGAGAAGCCTTTTGAGAAAAGAACCGATTACTATCCTCATCAGGCATATTCTAGGTTCCTGAATGGGTCATACATAAATATGTACATAAGAAAAGATGAGGAAACCTTGTTTTTCCCTTCCAAGTGCTTCACCTCTAAGATCAATAACCCTGCTTACACAGTTCTCTTCATTCTCACAGTACTGTTAGAAGCACTTGTTTTCATCATCTAAGCATAATATTAATCTATTTATTAATTTAATAGACATATATAAGGCACATTTACTAGCCCAGCATGCTAGAAAAATAATTATGTTGAGCCTACAAACACTCTAGTCCAGATACCACCACTAACTTACTGTATGAACTCTAGGCCTCAGTTTCTCTACCTGTATAAGAAGGACATTAGATTGGGTGTGATCTCTCAGGGAACTTCTTGCCTTGACAGACTGGTTTCCTTTGAATTGATTCAGATTGGAAAGAAAGGAATTTTAGGGCTAGATCACAACAGGTCTTGGATATATTTTGAAATGTCTGGACTTTTCTGATAAACAATAAAACATTGTGCCTATGTGTATTCCTATCAGTCTGAACCTCATTGTGATGTATAATTACACTGCAGAAATAAAAGCATATTAAAAAAAGTATGGACATTTTTTAAGAATATACTAGAGTAATACTTCTGAGTTAGGTTGAAGCTTTTAGTTTCATAGTTGGGTGATTTGGGGCCAGTCCCTTAACCTCTCTCACAGTTTCTATAAAATAGGAACAACAATTGTATCTATGGCATAGCATCCTTAGTAGGATTAATGAGAAATTAATATAAAAAGCCCACATAACAGTGCCTAGGAAATAGAAAATAATTAATCTGTGACAACCATGATTATTTTTATTATTTTCTGCCTTCTAGACACTCCCTCTATTTTCTAGTCAGGTTATTGAGCCTCTCCTTCTCCTTTCCCTGCCTTGGTACAAAGGAAGCAGCCTCTCTTGTTAAGAACCAGTCAGGGGGTGTGTGTACAAGAGATATTGGCAAGGATCACCTGATTTGAATTTGAAAAGTCTTCTAGCCAGGCAGATTAATACTGATGCTGATAGCACCTCTTCTTCCCCAGCCCCCTTGCTCCCTCTCCAAAGCACAGAGGAGAGGTTAGGAGGAGGGGCCAGGATAGGAGCCAGCCAAGCTGAACCCTCAAGTAGCAGAGGCTCCTTTTCTTTGGCTATTATCAGAGGCATCTGTAGCTCACTTCAAGATGACGACTTGGCCAGCATTCATTTTCTGCTAAATGACTTTTAACTTCCATTGTCTTTTCTGCTCGCTTTGATAGCTTCTCACCAGCTGCTTTGAGGGATCTTTTATTATGAAAAAATGATAATCAAAATAAAAATTATGGAACTAAAACTCCATTTAATGTGTGTACTTTGTGAAGGATATTTTATTGATACTAGGAACTTAACAGAATGTCTGCATACCTTCTGTAAAATGGGAATTGTATATTATTGTAGACCAGTAGGTATTGTCCTATTTTTGATGTTCAAGATCACAAAAGTATAATGCTCCTGAAGATAAGGTTAGATAAAATTCTTCAATACTTTCTATACAAATTACCTAGAGGCCTTTAAAAATGATATGAGGCCAGGTGTGGTGGCGCATGCTTGTAATCCCAGTACTTGGGAGGCTGAGACAAAGAGGGTCACAGGTTCCAGGCTCAGCTACTTCGTGAGGTCCTCCACAAATTAGTGAGACCCTGTTTCAAAAAATAAAGAATAAAAATAGGGCTAGCAGTGTAGCTCAGAGGTAGAATGCCCCTGGGTTCAATCCTCAGTGCCACATAAAAATGATATGAGAAAGGATTCTTATGTTGATCATTCTTCAGCTGTTACTGCTGATGGCTCTAATGAAAATTCAGAAGTTGCAGATGAAGATAATTGCAACTGATGATGACCTAAATCTTTCTATTGAATTTTTGACTAGAACAGTTTAGAAAGGGAAATAAATGAATGTTAATCTAAGGAGAAAGTCATAATCAAATATACTTATGATTTTCAGTAGCAATGCCTGTGATACACCTAAGGAAGTTTCTCAAAAGTAAACTTAAGCCAGGCATGGTGACACACACCTGGAATCCCAGTACTTAGGAGGTTGAGACAGGTGGATTGCAGGTTCAAAGCCAGCCTTAGCAACTTAGTGAGGTTCTCAGCAACTTAGTGAGAACCTGTTTCCAAATAAAAATAAAACAGTGCTGGAGGTGTAGCTTGGAGATAGAATGCCCCTGGGTTCAATCCCTAGCGCGTGCGTGCATGCACACACACACACACACACACACACACACACACACACCAAACTTAATATACTCAACGCTTTCCAGATTTATGTCACATATAAAGAGAAATATTTAAAGGATAAACATACTGATGCTCCTCAACCTCAACTTATGACATGATAATGTCCTAATAAAACCATTGTGTTTTGAAACCCAATTGCAAATCAGAGGTTCTGGGTTGTAAATCATGCCTGGCTCTATGTATCACTTCCATTTGGCTGTTACTGAGTTACTGGAAGTGGGAAAGATAGATTAATAGAGGTACCCAGCACTTACCTGTCCTAAACAAAAGAGAACTACAGTAGCAGGTTACAGCTGCATATTGAGGTAAGTGAACATGGGAGGAATTCATTACTAGAAAAACAAAACCTCATTAAATCCAGAGAAATTTAACTTCTGCATAGCAAGAGAAACAAAATGTTTCCATCATCTACCTCCTTGGATCCACAACTTCTCTTTGCAGGGGTAAAATTGAGTGTAAGAATCCCAGTAAACTCTATCAGCATAGATACTGTGGATTCTAGCTGTTAGAAAATTTGCTGACTCTCACAGTCTTACAGTCCAAATGAATAAAGAGACTGAACTCTGCATGATAGTTTGGATTTAGAAATAAAATTCACTTTACCTCTCAGCAAACCCCCAAGGTGCTATAGCCAGAAGCCATCTTAAGAGGGGAGTTTGTCTGAATTTAGACTGCTTTAGGGGTCAGAAACCCCCTACATATTCTTTGGGATTTCACAGACATTCTACTGCACTGACTTAGTGGGTGGCCACCTAACAATACAGACTTAGCATGGTGGAGTGACTCTGACACAAACCTCCAAGAATGCTGCATAGCAGGGAATGGGGATTGTTGTATGAAAGGAAGGGGAGAGTGGTGTCCATAAAACCCAAAAGATGGAGGAGCCTGCCCTCTGAGACAAGACATGGCCAGTTGTGTGTGGTTTTTAATGGGAGCCAGAACTAAGAAATCCTGCCCACAGGGTCAGCGCTGCCTCTATCTCAGTGCCATGAATGACCTGTCACTAGCGGGGTGGAGAAAGAACTCTGAGTTTCTACTGCTTCTCCAACTCACAGAGGTATGCTGGAGCAGACTGAAGCAACACCACTGTGACCCTGGCAGTAGCCTGCCCCCAAGGTACGCAGCCTAAGAAGGTCCAGAGAGAAATTTTGCCCAACAGTATTAGCTGCATTCTGCTCATTTGCCCACCTGTGAACACCTCGGCTGAGAGAAATTTATCTGGCTACAGTAGTGACTCACTCCAACTCAATCCATGGAAGGGCAATACAAATGAAAGAATCAGAGAGAAAATCTCCCAGCTGTTATCCCATCCCCAGTCAGGCAAAGCTGGGGAGTGGGGGGATCTGAGGTCCTGCACCTGGGAAGGCATACCCCCAGTAGCAGCAGAGAAGAATAATATAACTTTATTTGTCTCCAAACCTAGGGGGGGGGTCCCCACTATTGGCTTCTCACACACCTTGCCAAATTATGAGCTGCTGACAAAACTGGGTGTGAGTCCATGGAGAGATAGTTGTGATTCCTCCCCCAGTCTCTCCGTGTGAGGCACCTGGACCTGCACAGGTGTACAATCAGAGGATAAATACTTTGGGCTCCTCAGTGCTACTAGAACTGCCAATATCAGAGGCCCTTCCAAGTGAAAGAGCCAATATCAACAGTGCCTCAGAAAATCCCCATAAACTGATAGAGAATACCTTTCCCATTGTAGGCAAAACCACACTGGGTGCACACTCTAGTGTCTATACCATACCTTCCTGAAATGCCAGAGTGGCCCCATTCTTGCACAACCTTCAGATAGAACTGACTTTGATTAGGAATGTACTGAATACCCCATGACACAACTTCACGAAAAAACCACTTACTAAGAGCCCATAAAAGTGGTAGAGATACGCAGTTCTCCAAATGTGCAAGTCACACAGGAAATATTTTTAAAAGCTAATATGTGACACCTTATTTAATGAATAATTTATTTGGCCAAGAGATAAAGATTTCAAAAAAGAACCAATCAAGATTTGGAAATGAGGACTGCTATAAGACAGATAAAAAATTTAGGGGAAAGTCTAAACAACAAACTAGATCAAGCTGAAGAAATACTTTCAGATGTTGAATATAGGTTTTTTCTGAATATCACATTCAGTCAGAAATAAAGAAACATGAAGATAGCATTCAATATATTTGGAGCATCATTAAAATATTAAACATTTGTTGCTTGGAATGTAAATTAGCACAGCCACTATGGAAAAAAGTATGGGGGTGCCTCAGAAAACTAAAAATACAACTACCATCTGATCCAACTATCCCACTCGGGTATATATCCAAAGGAAATGAATTCTGCATACAAAATGATACCTACATGCTTATGTTTATTGCAGTACTAGTCACAATAGCCAGGTCTGGGATCAGCCTAGGTGCCCATCAACAGTGAAAAGACAAAGAAAATGTGGTATATATACACAATTGGGTATTGTTCAGCCATAAAGAAGAATGACATCTTGTCTTTTGCAACAAAATGGATGGAACTAGAAGACATCTTGTTAAGCAAGATAAAAAAGACACAGAAAGACCCGTTTGCATGTTGTCTCTTATATGTGGAAACCAGAAAAGATTATCTGAAAGTAGAATGGTGATTACTAGGGACTGGGAAGGATCCCAGCGGGACAGGAAGAGAGAAGAAGGAATGGTGAGGCTAGAAGTAGGATAGACAGACCTCATCAATTCATGATGCATGCATGTATGTAAATGTCTCAGTTAATCATTTTAATTTGTACAAGTAATATGTGTTAGCAATTATAATAATGAAAACACAACAAAAAGACATACAAATAACTAACAAGCATAACCTATATGTCCATAAATATGCATTGCAATGAATATAATTTAAAGAATGAAATAACATTTTTGGCTTCCATGTTAGTACAGAGCAGAAATTTTCTTATTACTTAAAATTGGAGTAAGATATATACAGGAACAAAGTATACTTTATTACTAATAAAGTTTTCTTCTTTTACTCTTAACCTAAGAAGACAAAAATAAATGTCTATCAATAACTATATCTCTATAGCAATTCTTAATAAACAGAAATTTTTGTGTTTTAAAGATTTTAGTATGTGACATAGCACTTTTTTCTAACTTAACAGTTACTTCAACAGCTATAAACAATGGAATAAACATTCTCTGAAATGTCTGAAAATAAAAACAATTTATTGTGATTTTCTACCATTATTGATTTTTAAATAGACCAAACATGTTGAAATTAAAACATAAATAACAATTTTCAATTTATGTTTCATTTTGGTAAACTTTGTATATGTCTATCATCTATATGTGAGAGTGTTTATTCTACATAAATATTGTCTCTAGTTTGTATGGGAAAATTGTAGCCAAACATCCTTAGTCTATAAAAGAAGTAAAATTCTCACTTTGTCTTACTTATCATTGTTGATCATTATATTTGCATTTTTTTTAGAAAGTAGAGAACATCCTAGATTTTTCCAGAGAAGACTTTCAAAAGACAGGGGCGTGGGAGGGAAGGTACAGCTTGTATCAGATGCCCATATTTTATCTCCTGGGTTTCGCTTTCCCTTGAAGGCTCTGATTCTCACTGCCACCCCTTGTAAGGGAACAGCCTTCCTGATTTAATGAGAACACAGAAATTCCCAGGTTTGGACAAAGCAGAACTTAGGAAGAAAAGCCTGCAAGAGAAAAGAGCCTCCAGCAACTCACCCTTAAAAATCCCTCCCTCCCTCCTTCCCTCCCTTCCTTCCTTCCTTCCTTCCTTCCTTCCTTCCTTCCTTCCTCCCTCCCTCCCTCCCTCCCTCTCCCTCCCTCTTGTTATTGAGTATTGAAATTAGGGGAAATCTAATTCTGAGCCCACTCCCAGCTCTTTTTTTATTTTTTGTTTTGAAACAGTCTTGCTAGGTTGCTGAGAGTCCCTATCTCAGCCTCCCAAATACTGGGATTCCAGAAATGAGACACCATGCCCAGCTCAGAACACTTCTTTTTAAATCGATCCCCTGGATCCACTCCATTTCAAGAAGGTGTGCAAACTATAATAATTTGGGATTCAATTTGGACACAAATAATAAAAGCAAAGAAACATACAAAGAAATCTAGAGGTTTAAGCATGTAAGGGGTTTGTTTTTTATCATAAGAAATCAAGAGTTAGAGTTTCTAGGATCCACTGGAAATCCAGGTCCTCGTGCCTCAGTGTTCTACCTTTCCTACCTATGGTTCTGTCCTGATGGTATATGTATCTGTGAGACAGATAGCTCCTGGACATTCAAGCATCTTGTCTGTGTGGTAAGAAGAAAAAAAGGGGACAAAAAAGGCAAAATTTATTTGACCACCGAGTCCACCCCTTTAAAAAAACCTTTTTCTAGAATCTCCACATTGTGGCTTCTGCTCTTATCTCATTGGTCAGAACTGGGTCATCTGACCACTTCTCTGAAAGGCAAGGGATGCTGAGAAGTGTAATTTTCCAGCTGGGCATATTCTTCCTTTTAAGAAGAGGAGAATTGATATTGGATAAGGACAGTCAGTATGACACAAACCTTTTCTGCATCTTTGCATAAGAGATGGATGTGGCTACCACTTAACAAATATTTTTATTAATACTAAGAATGAAAGTGAAAATAATTACAGGAAAACAAAATCTTAACGTGGTCAAATTTTCAATGGGGGTCTCTGGGGTGTCCCCACCACTTCAGTGATACCTCACTAGTACTATCTCTCAGAAAACCATCTCTGTCCTTCCAGTTTCCTTGCAAATTGCAAGTATCACCTCTCTTTGACTTCCAGATATCTTTCTAAACCAAGGACACAAATAGGGGATGCATAGGGTCCAATATCCCCAGGTACAGTTTTCAGGTTGTTTCATTCATAGCTCATTGGCTAGAATTGGATAGGAAGGATGTCAGCAGTGACTGTGAGAAACTGGGGATTTAGAGGCTGTTCTGCTTTTTCTTTAGACACTGCATAGGCCTCCTGGATTCTGATGCCAACCTGCGAGTTAACAATGATGGCTTACATGGAAGTTAACAAATAGAATATTCTGTGTAGACTTGAATTATTCATGCCTGACAGAAATACCTAATACAAATGCCTTCTCCCATTCCAATGGCTCTTCATTGTTTCTCTACATAGCTCTTTGACTGTGACCTCTACAACCTTCTTCTTCCTGTATTCATCCTCTCCATCTCTACTCCTTAAAATCATACATAACAGTCAAGATGTTTCCCATTGCATTTGAAAGAAGCAATACTAATAGAGTGACTAAGAATTACTGCTACCTAGGGACAAATACTGCCTCCCCTATTTTCAAGTTAAGATAGCCTTGGGTAAGTCATTCAACCTCCCTGTGCCTCAGTTGTTCACATGCAAATGGGATAATATTATATACTGTATAGGGCTACTGTCAGGCTCAGTGAGTTAACACATAAAGTACGTGGCATATAGTAAGTTCACAAAACATGTTAGCTGTTATAATTTAGCCGTAGGCTCTTTTCTTTTGGTACTAGATATTGAATCCAGGGGCATTTGCCTCTGATTCACATTCCAAGCCCTTTTTATTATTATTTTGAAACAGATTCTTGTTAAGTTGCTGAGGATCTTGCTAAGTTGCTGATGCTGGCCTCAGAAATGTGATCTGTCTCAGCCTCCCAAGTACTGGGATTACAGACATGTACCATCACACCCAGCTTAACCATGGTGGTATGTCTGCTTGGAACATCTTTTCCCACCTCTTCTGTTGACAAACTCCCACTCAACCTCCCAAAATGAATCTCAAATTATTTCCTTTGTAAAGTGCTACTTGAGTTTCCTAAGTAAAATTAATAATTCATTTAATTTTAGTCTAAACTTTGTACATAGCCCTGATCTAACACTGATCACTGTATATTCTAACATTGATTCTGTTGCTCCTACTAACGTGGAAACTCTTGGAGGACAAAGGTCTATGCCTTATTTCTTTATTCCAAGCACCATCATATTCTCCCTGCCCTAGACTTCCTCAGGACAGAATTTATAAATCCTTCCCCATACATATCACTGTTGGAGAATTTAATGTAATCTTCTTTCATAGTATCCTAAAATATATCATCAGATCCCTTATATTATTTATGACAACCTATGTGTACTGAACTATCTGGAAGAAAGGGCTTATAGGGCATTGGGGAAAACAGGAATTGAGGTGGACAAAGGCTAAGTCACCAAGCTCTCCAGGGATGACACATCCCACTCCATTCTTTTCCCATGAAGCATACCATTAGAGATGTTTCTTTGGGAAAGAGAGAACTTTCAGGATGTATAGCAATTCTGATATGTGGAAAGAATGGGGTATCTGTACCTAATTATAAAGAAAGTGTTCAGGAACTCAGCCAGAGAAATAATAAAAGGATAGCAGTGGCTGGTAATAGGTGTATGCTGTCAGAAAACCAAGGTACCAAGCAGAATCTGGTGTGCTTGGAAAGTGCTTTGAACCAGAATGAAGGTAGGATGAGGACCCTTTTTGATAGTTACCCTTGTATCTAAAACTCAGTACTCACATGAACCAAAAACCCTGACAAGGTTGACTAACACTAGAGAACTGGGTGGCAAAGGATAAGGGGTGAGATATGGAGAATTTGAAAATTCAAACTTAATGTGTTTTTTACTCTTCCACAATATAGGAAGACTGAATTTGCTACAGACCCACCATGTCACCTTTTTCTTCTGTAGGTCTCAATCTACCCATCTCTGCAACAAAGCAGCTAGAACTGATGATCTATGAGAACCCTTATAGCTTTGCAAATTCTGGCATAAAAAGTGGTATGATATATCCAAGTCTTTTTAAATCAAGAGATAACTCATCTGCCTGGCTTGAAAGAGAGGCTTCCCAGTGTGAGGGCAGGAGGCTGTCTAGGATGATTCTCTTGAGAGCTCAATTATCCTTGAATATCTGTGTCCCCCAGGACAGCTGGGGCTAATTGTGAGTTCATTCCAATTCCCTCAACCTTGGTATTTCTCTGAGTACCAACCTCAGGGAGATGCCCTAGACTTGAAGAGTCTGGGAGATGCCCTGGTTAATGAAGGCATTTCTTCCCTAGAGAGATTGGAGTGCTTTTCTCAGCCTGAGAGGGTGATAATTTTCTCACTTAAATTACATTTATCATAAACTTAAGTGGGGTTTATTTGGAGAATAATTTAGTTGCTCAAGACATCTGGGAAAAAGCTTATAAGCAGTAGGAGACTGCTTCAAGCAGCTGGCATTTTTATAGCTCTTTGTAGATGAAAGTGATATGAAAATGGTTCCCTACCTCTGGAGGAGGGCCTGGGAATCTTCATGTTTTTCTCTGGGAGTTAAAAGAGGATAAGCATATCCTTGAACTATAGAGAAAAAATGATAGAAAGCTAATAAAAATAAGGAAATGATACAAGGAAGAACCTTAAGATTTGACTGAGGGAGAAATGCTTGATTAGGATTATCTGGACTGCATAACTGTGGGACTATTTAATTTAAATACTGGAGGGCCCTGAAGAAATCACCTACATCAAACGAATATCTTCATTTTAGAAGTGAGGAAATCAAATCTCTAGGGACAGAGACATGTCCAAATACTCACATTCACAAATACAATACTGTTAATTGAATCATAGATACACAATACCTCAGAAATTAGCCCTCATAAAACATCTTATCCAACCCCCTTATGCTATAAAATGAAGACCTATAGGCCCAGAGAGAGGAGAAAAGACCAACACAAGGCTGTGCAGAGAGTCGTGGTAAGCTAGGGAATTGATATACAGAGCACAACAGGAGACGTTTGGAAATTTGTTGAAGCATTAAGTTGGGGATGGAAGCAAAGGCTGAGAAGATCTGGCACCAGGGACTTAACAGACAGACCACCTACAAAACATGTATTTATTCTCTCTAAGTCAACCGTGTCCTGGATCATGATTTTCCTGTCCTAAGATTGCTGCATAATGAAGGCTCCTATACTAGAGGCACATGGAGACATTGCTATAGCCTTCAGCTCTTGGATGGCATTATTTTTCTCTTCTAATTCCTCTTTACTTCTCCTCTGCTCTCCTCTCTGGGCCTCATGAGAATTCTCTATTGCTCTTTCTCCTAGCCTCATGCTTTAGAATCACTATCTCTAGGCCCCATCTTGGTTATATAGATTGTGACAGTACCTACCTTAGTGGAGTGGCACCATTTAGAATTGCAATGTCTGTCCTATAAAACTCTGCACAGCAGCCTTGCTCTACCTCCTTCACAACAAAATGCTTATTACCTTATCTCAGGCAGATACCTAGGAAGGAAGACCTAGACTGCTCACTAATGAGTCCCTTCCCACCTCCCTGCTGGTTTCAAAGGGAGACCTAATTACCCTCAATGACTTTCTTATTGATGGATAATTATGGTCATGGTCGGAAGTGGGAAGGATAGACAGAGGAGGCAATTTGTGTGTCTGCTTGCGTGGGGGGGATAACTGTCCCTAATATAACACTTTACAGATTTATCATTAAGGGCCTAGAGAATTCTTTCAATGCAACACTCATTACTAAGCAGCTACTTTGTGCCAGGTTCTGTGTTAGACGTAGAAAGGGCATGGGAGTGAGAAGGGGCTGGGGAAAAATTGCACAAGGAAGTTCACAGGGAGTGGGGCAGGTGACTGCTTAAGGAACTAATTATAACTCAATGCTGAAGAAAGTGTGAGAAAAAGCAGCTCCTCACAGAAGCCAAAAGGAGGAGGATGGTATCTTCTAGCTGGGGGAAAGTGGAGGGAATCACAGAAGGCTGCAGAGTAGAAAATGGTATTTGTGTTCTGCCTAGAAAGTTGAAAATTATATTTACCAAAGCAGGAGAGGACAGAGAACAGAAGGAAGAGTAAGAGTAAGGGCCCAGGGCCCTAAAAATATAAACCATGTTTCAGTCTTGTGATTGAAGGAAGCCTAGGAAGACAGAGTAGATGAGATTTTACAGGTAAGAGTAAAACAGAAAGGCCCTCAATACCAGACTAAGGGATTTGATCTTATCCTGGGAGCAATGGAGAGCCATTGAATCGTTTTAAGCAGGAGAGTTCCCTGATCAGGTTTTGTTGATTGTTTTATCAAGTTTCTTTGTATCACAATCTTGGCAGCAGTATGGAGGACTGGCTGGAGGAGAGGAGGCCTGAAAATAGGGAGAACAGTTAGGACATTTTGAGGATCAGTACTGAGTCAGTGTAACAGATAAGATAGTTATTATGCCAGTAGAATGAATAGAATAGAAGTAATATTGGAGTGAAGGTTTATCAATCAGCTATATTCACATTAGGGCTATATATCAATCAAAGAAGCTCAAAGCCCTGTGATAGTAAACATTAAATGCTCATTCAAAGGTCTGCCAATTGCTATGGTTTGAATATGGTTTGTTTTTACCGAAACTCATGTTGAAGTTTCATCCCCAACTTAATGGTGTTGAGAGGTGGTGGGAATTTTAAGAAGCAATTGGGAGCTTCTTGGGAGGGAACAAAAAATAAAAAGGGATGGAGGTGTAGCTCAGAGAGAGAATGACTCTGGGTTCAGTCCCCAGTACCACAAAAAATAGGCAATTAGGTCATGGGAGTCTCCAAATTCATGAAGGGATTCATAGTATTCCTATGAGAGCAGGCTGATTATCAAGAAAGTGGGTTTTTATAAAATAAGCCTGGTAACTTCCCCTCACGTTTTCACACTTGTGCCTCTCTTTGCACAAACATGCTTGCCATCCCACTTTTCTACATAAGACTCTCAACAGAATCTGAGCAGATGCTGGTGCTATATTCTTAGATTTCCAGAACCTCTTTTTAAAATAAATTATCTAGTGTCAGTTGTACTGTTATAGCAACAGCAAATGGACTAAAGCTCCAACCTTCCATTGGCTGAAGAAAATCATGTCAACAAACCCAGATTCAGACTAGAAGGACACTACAATGTACATCTGGCAGTTGGTGTGGACAAAAGGAAGGATGAATAATTGAGACCATCAATCTAATCAATCTACCACAAGTTGGATTTGAAGGATGATGCAAAGTAGGAGAGGTGGGAAAGACTATCTGGCACATTTAAGAAACAAAACAAAAGGCCAATGTGGCTGGACCACAGAGAACAAAGGGAGACAGTGATGTGATATAAAGCCATACAGGTTTTCAAAGACCCAATTAAAGGTTTTAGTCTTTATCCTGAAAGGAATACTCAAAACTACAGAGTTTTGAGTAGAGAATGGACAATTCCCAAATTTTTAGCCTAAGCAACTGGAAAGATCATATTATAATTCATTGACATAGGTAAATTTAAAAGAGTTGGGGTCTTTCTCCTTCCAGATGGCCAAGAGTAGGTATATGATGGATCTTGATAAGTCTAAGCCATATTTTCTCATCCTCCAGCACTACTGATATATTGGGTAGGATCATTCTTTGTTGTGAGGCTTGTTCTGTGCATTGTAGGATTTTAGTAGCATCTCTGGCTTTTGTCTATCAAATGCCAATAGTACTATTGATCCTCCCAAATTGTAATAAATAATATTGTTTCCAGACATTATCAAATGTCTTGTGGGGCCAAAATCACTCCTGGCCAGGAAACACTGGTGTAAATTAATCTTGGTGATTTCATTTCCTTTGCCAGTGATTGATTAGGAGGTAGCATGTCTTTCAGCGTGCTATTCATCCCCCAAATATACATTTTTCACTTCTTTTTAGCAATAAAATGCAAATTTGGGCTGGGCCCATTACTACCAGATTCCCTTGCAGTGTAGCAGTAATGCCAAGTATTAGCCAATCATAATGAAAAGGGAGCATTGTATGGATGAGTTTGCTGGGAAGTCTTCTTAAAGTGGATAGTGTTTATCTTCTGTTTTGTTTCCTCTCTTCCTTCCTGAAGATGAATGTCATAATTGGAGCCACAATAGACAACAGAGCACACACAATACGGGCAACTCCCAATGAATGATAGACTAGAATGGTAGAACAATCTCCTAGGTCTCTGACAATTTCCTGAAGCTCCTATACCTGGATTGCCTTCCTCTGGGCTTCTATGTAGAAAAATTTACCATATTTAGATTATTTAGGTTTTTTTTTTTTTTTTTAATGGTACTGGGGATGGAACCTGGGGGTATTCTACCTCCAAACTACAGCCTACAGCCCCAGCCCTATTTTTTATTCTTTATTTTGAAGCAGGGTCTCACTAAGTTGTGGAGGGCCTCAGTAAGCAGCTGAGGCTGGCTGTGAACCTGGATCCTCCACTCTCAGCCTCCCAAATGAGATAACAAGCATGCGCCACCACGCCTGGTGGTTATCTGTTTTTATCTGGCTGTGTTGCTACTGAATCTAATCCTAAGTACCAAAGAATAAAGCATATGGTTAGCCAGGCATAGTGGCACACACCTGCAATCCCAGTTCTTGGGAGGCTGAGACAAGGATGATTGCAGGTTCAAGACCAGCCTCAGCAATTTAGTAAGACTCTCATCAATCTAGTGAGACCCTGTTTCAAAATAAAAAGTAAAATAGAGCTGGGGTGTAGCTCACAGATAGAACACATCTGGATTTAGTCTCTAGTACCCCCCCCACAAGCATATGGTGCAATTCTTACTCATATTGTATGAGGGGATCTCATTCTGCTTTTGTATATTATTGTACAAAAACTTGATGCCTGGCACTGCTATAGTCATCTTATTTTTTTAGGAGAGGTCAGTACTGGCAAGTTAATCCAGAGGCATTCTACCTCTGAACAATATCCACTGCCCTTTTTATTTTTATTTAAAAACAAGGTTTCACTAAATTCCTTAGGTCCTCACTAAATTGCTGAGGCTGGACTTGAAACTGAAATCCTCCTGTCCTAGCCTCCCTAGTACTGGCATTACAGGTATATGCCACCATGCCCGTCTTGTAGCCATTTTTATCATAAAAGGAGTCGCTAACATGCTGAAGATAATAAAGTAGACAAAAGGAAAAAAGTTGGATATTTGAATCTTTGATATCATTGAGCTGCTAAATTGACTAACAACTGTATGTTCTATCTCCAGAGTATCTTAAAAGACAATATATTTTAATCATAATTCAATCAATTTTGGTACTGGGGATTGAACCCAGGGACATTCTATCCCTGAGTTATACCCCTAGCCCTTTTTATATTTTATTTTGAAACAGTGTCTCACTATGTTGCTGAGGTTGGCCTCAGACCTGCAATCCTCCTGTCTCAACCTCTCAAGTACTGAGATTATAGCCGCACACCACTTTGCCTGGCTATAATTTAACCCATTTTGATTATATTTTCTATTACTTGTACCTTAAGACTTCCAAAATCATACAAACAGATTTAAAAGAGAAAGTGATGTTAGGGCATGTTGAATTTGAAAATTAAAATGTGGGACACCTAGGTTTTGATGTCCAGTGGGCATTTGGTTATATAGGTTTTGCATCCCCTTCCCAGAAAAAAAAAGACATGAGATTGGACTCAGTACTGGAGAAAGGGTAGTCCTGTTCCTCTTTGCAGCTGGATACATGTGATCTCCCCCTACTTCTTTGTCATGGCCAATATATAAGCAGGGTCAAAATAAGAGAATTCTCCTTCAGGGTCATAGGAAAAGAATAACTGCGAGTTGCCAAAGAGAGAAAATGGACCTCATTAGAATCAGTGATGATGACCCTGAGGCTGAAAGTCAGGACTTTCTCAGGCTGACCTCAGAATGTGCTGGTAATGCATACTACTTCTTCCTCTCCTTCACTTCTCCCCTCCACATCTGGAACTTACCTTATATCAGTAGCTCTGGGGGAAATACATGCACTTGGTGGGACTTTCTTTGGGTATGCTAAGAACTGTTCTCTGTCCCTGTACTGCCATTAAAAGCTCTGGGCCTCCAGCTAAGTTCCTGTACATGCTCACAGCCACCAGAGGACAGTGCGGTCTGAATAAGCCATACTATCCAGAAACACAAGCCAGTCTTCCATGAATATTTATTGCCTGGAGTAGTGACCCACCTACCAATGTCTTTAATTTTAGGTGGGGGAGGCCCTAGGAAGGAACCTCAGAGGCATTGGGCTTTGAAGAAAGCTCTAACACCTTGTTTTTGTCTTCATTACTCAATTCAGACGTTATGGGGTAGCAAGAACTCCCCATGGTCTCAGAGTATTATGGATCAAAACCAAAAGTAGCTGGAAGTACAAGCCAAAGGATATATTTGGAAGGTGGATTCCTCCTCCTTTTCCTCCTCCGGAAGGGGCAGGCAGGCCTTGGCCTCATGCCCAGACCACAGAACCACAGACTTGGTGCTGAAGGAACCTTTAGATATCAGGCAGAAATTCTTAACCTAGGGATCTATGAGTTGCCTGAAATTAGATGCTGAATTGTAGTGTGCACCAGCAGATTTCATCAGATTCTCCAAAGTCTGGGATGCCACAAATGGTTAAGGAGAATCAATGTTAAACGGTTAAGTTACTAGTTTGTTTATTTTCTATACTATAATTTTTATCAGTATTTTAGAGTATATTCCTACTTTTTCATTGTACTGGGGACAGAACCAAGGGGCATTCTACCTCCAAGCATACCCTAGTTCTATATTTTATTCTTTATTTTGAAATAGGGTCTCACTAATTTGCAGAGGGCCTCACTAAATAGCTGAGATTGGCCATGATCCTGCCGTACTTCGGTCTCAGCCTCCCAAGTACTGGGATTACAAGCGTGTACCACCATGCCTGGCTAATATATTCCTACTTAAAAAATGTTTACTGCAAGCCAGACATGGTGGCACAAGACTGTTATCCCAATACATGGGAGACTGAAGCAGGAGGACCACAGGTTCAAGGCCAGTGTTTAGTAACTGAATGACACTCAGTTTCAAAATAAATAGTAAGATAGGGCTAAGAGTGTATCTCAGAGGTAGAACTCTTCTGGGTTTAATCCCCAACACAAAATTTAAAAAGTTTACTGCAAAATAATATTTGTGTTTTACCAGCATTAGACTCATATATCTTAGACTTAATGAGTGTGTTAGTCAGCTTTCCATAACTGTGACAAAAATATCTGAGATAAACATCTTCTAAAGAGAAGGTATATTTTGGCTCATCGTTTCAGACCACAGTGGATTGGCTCTGTTCGTTTGGGGGCATGTGGCTAAGCAGTACATAATGATGGAAGCATGTCTGGAGAAAACAGCATACAAGACAGCTGGGAGGCAATGTGAAAGAGAGGAAGGGGTCAGGGACCCCTTATTCACTTCAATGGCCACACCACCAATGATCTTATTTCCTTCCAGTAGGCCCCACCTCCTACATGTTCCATCACCTCCCAAAAGTAGCACAGGCTGGTGACAAAGACTTTAACACATGAGCCCTTGGAATGAATTTATCCAAACCATAGAAGCAAGTTTCTTGATTATTTCAAGAGGCCACATTAAGTAATTGACCTGTACTATCTAGTTTTGTTAAGTACACTCTACAATGTTTGAATAATGACAAAGTTACCTAACAAATACACTTCTTAGAATGTATTGTTGTTAAGTGAGTCACAAATGTATATGTGGCTTACATATTTATATTGGCCAGTGACAAAATGTCATCACTTTATTTCAAAGTCTGGCATTTATTGTTACTTATTCATTCATTTCAGTGCTCAAACTAATAGTGAGTGTCTGTTCAATTTTTGAAGAGTAATATTGAAAGAGAAAATATGAAGTTTACAGTCACAGGGACCTGCTATACACCAGTTATGTAATCTTGAGCAAATTACTCAACCTCTCTAAACCTTGGTTTTCTCATAAAAATAAAACAGGTTCAGGGTTTTTAAAGGCCTCAGATGTAATTTATTGTCATATGTTGTTGTCAACTTTCTGTCACTATATCAAGATTCCAGAGACAATTAGAGGTTCCAGGCCATGATAAGTTTATGTCATTGTTTTGGGCTTGTGAGAACCTGTAGTATAGCAAAATTGCTGACCTCATGACCAGGAAACAAGGAGAGCAAGAAAGGGACTGAGGTGCCATAATCTTCCTTGAGAGTATCACCCAAGGATCTTTCACTTGCTCTATCACTTCCCAACAGCAGTAATAGGGGACAAAGCCTTTAACATATGGGTCTTAGGCTGGGCGTGGTGATGAACGCCTTTAATCCCAGTACTTGGGAGGCTGAAACAGGGAGATCACAAATTCGAGGCCAGGCTCAGCAACTTAGAGATACCCTCAGCAATTTAGTGAGAACCTGTTTCAAAACAAAAATTAAAATAGGGATAGAGGTGTAGCTCAGAGGTATAACATTCCTGGGTTCAATGTCCAGTACAAAAACAAAACAAACAACAAAAACAGGGTGGGAGGCTGTAAGGGACATTTAGAATCCAAGCTATGGCAGCATATTTCATCAAATCTGATGTCATTGATTGAATATTATGTAACACTAAGGAAAAATCATTATCAATTGTATCTTTACAACACACTGTAAAGATACTATTAGTCTCAAGAAGTTTCTCAAATTGATAGGTGTCAGAATGTGAAAAACTTGCCATACTTGACTTGTCAATATTAATTTATAGATACATATTTTTAGAAAAAGTGAAAATCCATCTTATATATTTGACTGTGAGATAATCAGTGACAAAGTCTAGGTCTAAATCCTTTTCTCTCCTCCATGCAGAGCCTGGCAAAGTAGGTATTTTATCCACTTTATGTGAATTGATTTAACTCCCTGTCTTCCCTATTTGTTCTGTCCCAGGTGCTGAGGAGACAGAACTGAATCAGGAATCAGCCTTCTAGGAGCTCCAAGTTATCATCATATTCATATATACCTTTATCAATTTCTTTTATTTTAATCAATTCCTTTACTTTTAACCTATCTGAATATTTAGATTTAAGGTAGGTAAGGTTTATTGAAGACCCAATCCATATAGTCGGTCTTATCTTTTCTTTAATCCTTTCTTCCTGCCACTGTGTTTTATTTATTTTTATGATTTTTAATTTTTTTGATATTGTGGATTAAACCCAGGCTCACTCTATCCCTTATCTATACCCCCATCCCTTTTAGTTTTTTTATTTTGAAATGGGATCTCACTAAGTTACTGTGTGCTGACCTTGAACCTGCAATTCTTCTGTCTCAGCCTCCCATGTACTGGGATTACAGGTGTGTGCCACTGTGCCCTGCTATCTCTGTGTTTTTTTGTTTGTTTGTTTGTTTGTTTTTCGGTACTGGGGATTGAACTCAGGGGCATTCTACCTCCGAGCTACACCCCCAGCCCTATTTTTTATTCTTTATTTTGAAACCGAGTCTCACTAAGTTGCGGAGTGCCTCACTAGGTAGCTGAGGCTGGCCGCGAACCCGGATCCTCCGGTCTCAGCCTCCCGAATGCTGGGTTTACAAGCGTGCGCCACCACGCCCGGCTTTATCTCTGTGTTTTAATGGGTATATTTAAACCATTCACATGTAACTAATTTCCCATTTATAAAAAAAGTACAGATCACTGCCACATTCAATTTTTCACAAACACGCTCTTTGAAGCTGAAGCAATTCTGACTGTGATTCATTGACTACAGTGTTTCTGTTTGGAACATACATAGTTGAAAACTTATGTACAAAAAGTCAAACAGAAGTTTGATGCTCTGCAATGAAATCTGGATCTTTTATTGACCAGTAGACATGCAATAGTTGTTGACAAAATGTGGGCACCAGAACAAAAATAAAAATCTTTCACCAGTCATTATGCACTTGAGATATGATATAGCCAAAAGAGGCCTTGTTGCCCAAAACATTTTCAGCTCAGGCTTCTGCACATTTCTTTGCAGTAACATTACTGCCAAAAAGGTTTTCAGTTTGTCATTTTCAGTGTCTTTCTATTTATCCATTCACAAAAATCCTTTAGGACTGTTATCTGCAAGTTATCTCAGGGCTGAGGGTGAGTATTCTTGGGGCAAATAGGGAATGGGTTAAAGTGATTGTTGGTACAGTTGAACATCATTTACTTTTATAACTGTTTTCTATTTTTTATGCCTGCTCTTTGTTTTCTTCTTTTTTCTGACTCCTCTGATTTTAATTTACATTTTTAGAGGCACAAGCAGATATTTAAGAAACTAAGGATTACATAGTTATAGGGGAGAGAGAGAGAGGGCTATCTTAAGAGTGAGAAGAACTCCCTCTATCTGGGAGGTTAATAACTATACAGAGATAGTAGCTAGGGGATAGTATAGAGGTGGAGTCATGTAATTTTGTGCCAATTTTCCTTGCACTTGCATATTGGCCTCTCAACTGTTACTTTGTGTTTTCTAGGACACATGCAGAAGAACACAGGTTGACATGTATGCAGTGGAGCACATTTGTAAATCCAGCAACTGGAGAGGATGAGGAAGTATGATTACAAGTTCAAAGCCAGCTTCAGCAATGTAGCAAGAATTTCTCTCAAAAACAAAGGAGAGATGTAGCTCAGTGGCAGAGTGCCTAAAAAAAAAAAAGAAAAAAAAGAGGACATGGGCTGGATTGTTCACAAGTTGATTATTTTGCATTTCAAGGGTCCACGGGTGTTTATTGCATTCCAATGGTTCATGAGTGCTTCTCTTGTTGGTATTCAAAATTCTTTGTATCCTCAAGTCCTATCTCATCCCCTAAGATTTAGATCCCTATTCTAAAGGGGTGGTAGAAATGGGAAAGGCCATCTTGCATATCTGATTTGAGCTGAAATGGGCTATTTTCACTACCTATTCAGGGATCTAAAGTCTCTGTCTGACCTAATGAAGACAGAGTCCTGTCTTAATTGTTGAGATGTATCATAATACTTGCATTGTTATAATCCTTTCATTGACATCATCTTAACCATGGAGCTATTGTAATCTTGAAGATAGACATTCTACTAGGAGATTAGTAAGTATAGTAACTAAAAGGTCCTCATAGTGGGAACAATCACGTCAGGTTAGGCAAGAGAGCTTTAACAGTTTCCCATGTGCATATATCTCACGATTTGAATTTTTTCCAACAGCAGGTCTGTTGGATCAGACTCTAATGCAGAAAAAAATTATGATTTTGTCAGTGTCTCTTGCAATAGTTATTAGAAGGCACTTATACATAAGAACCCTCTCTCCAAAACCTCTCAGCTTTCCTTATTTTTGATAAGGTTGACACAATGCACATCTTAGATGTGATGTTGTTATGTTAACTGATCTTGAAATAGACTCTGGAAACAAAATATGAGAACCTTGTTTTTTATACTCTTAAACAAAATGGTATTTAGCAAGGGGGCAAAGATTAGCTTCAAAAATAACAACTTTAGCTATGATTCATCTAAAGGCCAGCCTCATTTGGGATAAGGTTCTACTTCTTGCCTCTATGTTATGAAAGCCCAAAAAGAAGGCTAAAATTAAGCCATTTAAAGTCCTGTTCAACAGGATAAATTTTTGTTGTAAAGATCACTGTGATCTCAACACAGAGATGTAATGCAAAACTAAGTAAGGGTTTGGGTAAATTATAAAAGGTATTTAAAGGTTGTAAAAGGAGTTTAAGAAGAAATAGAACTTGTAAAATGTTTTATGCATGATTGAGTTGACAAATCATTTATGGGTTTTTGTAGAGTCTAAACAGATGTTTCTTGGTTCAGAATTATTATACAAACTGGATATGTTTTTGCTCTTGTTAATTTTGTTTTGTATTTTCCTTGTAAAACTTTATAACTGCTGTCTGTTAGTGTTCTGCAGAAGTACAACTTCTAACAGAATAACCTGACTTAATTTGAGATAGTAAGCTAATGGGTACAAGCCAGATAGGATATGACACTGACTCCCAATACTAATACTGACCTCAATTAAATAAAAGGGATAAGTGTAAACTTTTCAAACTTAAAACTCATTACTCCCACTTCAATACTGGTGAAACTGGCCTTCTGTGTGTTCAACCACTGAGACTTTGAGACCAAAGTCAAGGAAGATAAAAGAGCTAAGGGGATAGTTAATATGTTTGTCCTTGCCTACCAAAGTCAGAAAGGTCTCAGGTCATGATGAGACCACTCTAAAGGGCCCAAGAACTTTGATGAGTCACATGACCTTCTGATCAGGGTAATTCTGAGGACCCTGGAGGGTAGGAAGCTGACCAGTGTGCATTCTGCAAAGAGGATCGTCATTAGAGAGAGAAATGTCCCCAGTGCTACCAAGAAAAGCCACACATGATCAGCAAGACTCTGACCTAACTTGGCAGATGGCACAACTGGTAGAAACTAAAGAAGCCAAGGGGCTCCCCACAAGTTCCTAAAAGTAATCTACAAAGAGTCTTAGTTGACCTTAAAAGTAGAAAGGAAAGAAATTAATTTGGGGGCAACATAGGGCTCATCTAGTTGGTCTTGAACACCCATCAAGAAATTATGATAAAAAACAAATTATATTTTATATTAGTTGCTAATATAAAATTAGGAGTAAAAATTTAAAAAATCCTCACACATGGACATTTAAAGGGCAAAGAGAATGTAACTTAGTTGATCATTTTGTATGATTCCATTTTCTCTTCTATCATCAATTATATTTTGTTCTAATAAATGTAGTAGTTATTCTAGAGTTGAAAATATAACCTAATTCTAAATTATCTGAGACAATTTTCTCTATCTTTTTTATTTTTGGTGACTGGTGATTGAACCCAGGACCATTCTGTCTCTGACCATTCTATCCCTCAGCCCTTTTGACTTTTTAAATTTTGAAACAGGGTGTCCCTAAATTGCTAAAGGTCTCACTAAGTTGCTCTGGCTAGCTTTGAACCTGTGATCCTCCTGTATCAGCCTCCTAAGTACCAGGATTGCAGGCATTCACCACCATGCCTGGCTTCTAAGTCCACTTTCAAATAACACTATACCAACTTCATGTATAGGCAAGTACCTGAAAGTATTTATTATCAATTTCTCCCTCTGGTCCCTTGTCATTTAATTTGTCAGTGTGTTATATAACATAATACATTGTTACTAATATAACTTATAAAAACAGTTTATGATAGATTAAGAATAAGAACAAATAATGTATTTTTTTCAGTGCTGGGGATTGAACCCCAAGCCTCACACATATTAACTATACACAATATCACTGAGCTATACCCACAGTCTCTCTTCATGTGGCTAGAACATGCACACATAAAGGTTAATACAGAAAGTGAATCATAAGGGGATAGGAAAAGTGTTATGGCAGTATGGAGGATAATGATGTCAATTTAGGATAAAGGAAGGAAATTTTATCAGAAGAGGTGAAGTTAGGTGGGTCTTACATAATCCAATCATAGGGAAATCAGGACAGAAGCCTCAAGCCCTGGAATCAGGGGAAAATATTCAGATATTACTAATTCTATATTTCCTCATATAAACATCCCATGATTCCTAAACTAGTCATAGTGGTGCATGCTTTTAATCCTGGTACTTGGGAGGCTGACATGGTAAGATCTCAGATTTGAGGCCGGCATCAATAACTTAGCAAGAATCTGTTTCAAATTATGAAAAAAAAAACAAGGCTGGGAGTGTAGCTCAGTGGCAGAGCCCCCTGGATTCAATCCCCAGTACCACATACAAATAAAAAAAGAAAGATAAGTCATATTTAATGTGTCATAGAGCTAGAACTAGAACCTGAGGCTCCTGACTTGAGGTCTGGAATCATTTCTGCCAAGTATTATGATAACACAAGGCTTCCAAAAGGCACAGTAAGCCTTATAGGTGAGAGCTGGTATTAAGTACTCACCAGAATTTGGGGCCTAGTGAATGGGATGATGGACAAGACTTTAATCAGACTCCTTTTGGATTCTGTACAATTAGCCTATTTGACATGACTTGTCATCAGCAACCTATTCTGCTGCTGACAGCTTCTGTTGGCAAAACTAGTGTCCAGTTACATATTCATCTCAGCTAAGTAAGGGCAAGCAAGGAGAATGCAGTCCACATGTGTAGCTGGACCACAAGCCAGCTCTCTAGCTTAGGAAGGGAAGAAGTGGCTCATGGATTTATGGGAGCAGCTATAGAAACAAGACACCTTGGCTTTCTTTCTCAGACCCTATCTGAATTCCTTCCTCTACCTTCCTTCTCCAGGAATAGCCAGAACCTCTTGACCTGATGAGAAAGCCCAATCTGTCTTGGACTAGGGCTATAGCACTGCAAAGAGGTGCTACTTGGCTTTTTGTAGTTGTTACTGCTATGGTACCATCCTAGGAACCCAAACTTGTCATTTGAGTTTCAGACTGAGTCATCTACCTTGCATATCTAGACCCCTAGAGATGGCTCAATGATTATGAAGCTGATCACATAGCAAATTTATAAGATGTGGATCCAGGGAATCAGACTTAATCTCTGAGTAGTTGGACTTCTGAGTTGCTATGAGGTCCTCTCACCCAGCCAAAAAAGGTTGATGGGAACAGAAAATAATCCAATAGGAAGCTTGGTACTAGAACCTTCACAGTAGAGCAGCTGATCTACCAGGACCCATTAAATGGGTGGTTTATTAGGATAAGAACTGTCTACATAATTTTAATTGTTCTATAATTACCTCATGAAATATTCTCCCTGGTGAAGATCCTCAAATGCCAAAGTTAGTAGCTTTTGCATAAGAACTATAGAGATTCTGGAGGAATGCTCCATTTCCTTTTTTAGCATAAGGAGAGGGCTTGAGGCCCTGCTCCTTAAATGAGAACCTGGGCCCTGCTACTTATATGAGAACTTGGGTCACTTTCTCCTGAGGAATGTTAGACTAGCACCTAATGACTTTCTTTACTTGCACCCACCCTCCTGGTGATGTGATCAGAGCCAAAATTGAAGGGTTGTACTATATGCCTTACACAACAAAGGCACTCAGCTGAGAGAGCATGCAGAGTTTGAAAGGCAGACTCATCCTGCTTGTCAACTGGCTATTCATAGTTTTGAACCCACTAGGAAGAGATACCTTTTGTACATATGTCCAAAGAGAGTATCTTTTTTCTAATTCACACAGCACCAATGAAACCCTAAGAGATCTTTTATGTTGATCTGTCCTCAACCCAGCTCTTCAACCCTAACTTCACTCTTAAGATCAGGGAAGTCCCAAGTCAACTACCTACCTTCTCCACCTTCAGAATCCACAGGCACCTCCAACTCAGGGTACTTTCCAATTTTCCTTCCTTGCCAATATTCAACTTCTGTGCTGGGAATTTTCTACTTTTTCCTCCAGGTCAGTTCGCCACTCTACTTTGAATTGCTGTGTTCCCTTTATGTTTTACTACATTTCCTGATTCTCCTTCCCTCCTACATGTAGGTCAGAATGCATACTTTCTCTGAGCTCTTATAGCACTATGGATCTGGGATGAGCAGGTTGTGTGTGTGAATCTTTGTTCCACTAGAAAGAGTTCCTTTTAAGGATGAGAACCAATGTCATGTTCATCTCTGTTGTACCAGATTCTTTCAGAGGGTCTGCTGCATCTCAAGTAGTCAAAGAATACAGAAATGAAGCTGATTTTTTATATTAGTTTTTTGTTTACCTGTGTGCATATGTCTATGTGTATGCATGCAATAAAAGGATCAGTGGAGAGTTATTGTACTGGAGATCGCAAAAAAGGAAGAGGAATTATAAGACAATAGCTCTGAAAGGAAGCAGTAAATGGAAATTGAGATCTAAGGATAGTCTACTATATACCAGGCTTCTTTTTTTAGTACTGGAGTTGAACTCAGAAGCATTCTGCCTTCAGGCTATACCCCCAGACCTTTTTATTTTAAACAGGGTCTCACTAAGTTGCTGAGGATCTTACTAAGATGCAGGCATCAAACTTGCAATCTTCCTGTCTCAGCCTCCCAAGTACTGGAATTATAGGAGTGTGCCACCACTCTCAGCTTATGCCAGACTTTTCACACTGTGCCAGAGTAACTTCCCTAGGTCACATGACTATTACATAGCTAAGCAAAAGTTGAAATGAATAATAAAAGAGACCAACAGATTTGGTTGAGCTGTGAAAATACAGAATTGAAAAACAGAAGTTAATGTTTGGACTGGCAAAAATGGTGCAGCTTCTGAGATGGAAATGAGCCTATTAAGTGAGCAGAAATGATCTCGGGAACTGGTTAAACAAAAGTCAAGTCAAGATGTATCAAATACCTATAAATTAGACCAGAAACTCTGCAATTACTATAAGAAAACAACATATAGGCACTGGCAGATACTTCCTCAATGAGACTCCTAAATATCATGAAATAAACCAAGAATCAATAAATGGGATGACATTGAACTAAAAAGTTTCTGCATAGCAAAGAAAGAAAAAAAACCCAGAAAAACAAGAGTGTGGAGATAGCCTACAGAATGGGAGAAAATATTTGCCAGCTACTCCTCTTGATAGAGGACTAATATCTAGAATACAAAAAGAACTAAAAACAAAACAAAACAAAAACTTAACACTAAAAACCAAATAACCCAATCAAAAAATGGGCAATTGAACTGAAGAGACTCTTTTCAAAATAATAAATACAAATGGTCAGCAAGTACATGAAAAAATGTTCAACATCACTAATAGGAAAATGCAAATAAAATAATTAAATAATTGAATGTCATATTTGGAAGGGGCAAGCATCCCCACTCCAACATCACTTCTAAATGTCAATTGAGCTTCTATTCACAAAACACTAATGTGGGACCTTTAGCATTTTACAAGTTAGTATAACCAATCTGATTCTTCCTTAAATCATACATCAATTGGCCTCTGCAAAGCTCTCACACATTTACCCCAGCTTTGCTTTCTGGAGGAGAACAAAAAAGTCAGCTCAATATCAAACAGAAGATAGTCTTCCATGAGGGAACATAGTTTGTGCACCCCAACTCCAAAATTTTAGGCATGTTCTATAATTGCAATAAAACTTGTATTAAATATGTACCAGATGCTTTAAATAGCTGACTTCTTAGAGCTTCTCCCAGCTAATACAGTCAGTACAAAATGGTTTCTAAATACCTCCCTTATGCCAGGCCCTGTGTCTCAGTCAGCATTCTCACTTCTGTGACCAAAATTACCTGAGGACCACAACTTAGAGAAAAGAAGATTTATTTGATCACAGTTCTAGAAGTTTCCGACATTTCAGTCCATGTTAGGATTGGTCACATCTGTCTGTGGAGCTCAGAGCATAGGTGGTGAGAAGCAGTGAGAGCAAAGGGAGAGGATGAGGGATATATAAAGGGAGTCCCCAAGGCCATACCCCCAGTGACCTACCTCATCCAATAACACCCTGACCACCTAATAAATCCATTAATCCATCAGTAGAAATGTTCATTAGAATCCTCATGGTTCAATTAGACATGAGATTTTTCCAAGGAAATTCTATTTACAAATCATAACTTCCAATGTGAGGAAGATATTATCTCTCCCTCACAGAGCTTCTTACTGGGAGACCACAATAACTCACCCACACTCTAGGGCCATGTGGCCTACAGATACATGTGGATGTGTGTGCATATGTGTGTAAGCCTAAAGCATACTGGAGTAAGATTTCCTAGTGCAAGATGTGTCAGGCTACTCAGAACTGTGGAGGAGAAGCAATTCCAGATGATGACCTTTCTTTTACTGTCTGTGTCCTTCATATGCTTCCATGATCTTGCTGCAAAGATTGCCACTGGAAAATACAACTGAATCTTATATATGCCAGCCTCAGTGAATAAATTGACTCTTTGTAATGAATAATCACTTGGCATCTGTGTGCCATAAATGATCCTGAACCAAGTCCCCTAAAGGGCCCAGGGTGGATTAGGTAATCTAGAGACATATCCTGAAAGCACAGAGGTACACAACTGGGGGTTTTGGCAGGAAGTATCATGGAGGAAGTTGAAGAGACACCCAAGGAGAAAAGAGAGCAGGTGAGATTGGAGACAGGAAGGAAATGAAGGGAAGAAGGAGAGAAAAGGAAATCTCCCTATCTGCTCTTCAGAAACTTGATTATCTATAAATACTTCTCCACAGCCTTTTTATTCTTAAGGCCTACAAGTTTTAGGTGACTTGTCTAAGAACACAACATGATTTAAAAGAGAAATGTGAGAATCAACTCCAGATCTATTACTACTGTGTACTTGGGAAGCTGAGACAGGAGGATTTCAGGTTCAAGGCCAGTGAATGGTAAGTGACCTTGTTTCAAAATAAAAGCTAAAAAGGTTTGGCAACATAGCTCAGAGGTAGAATGACCCTAGGTTCAATCTCCAGTAACACAACACACACACACACACACACACACACACACACACACAAGTGTCAGGACCCCAGGTGGCCCAGAAAAGCATGTCCTGCTACTAGGAAGCTTCATTTATTTTCTGTGTTCTGAACTTCTGGTAGCCAGTGTTATCCTATATATCATTTCCATTAGGTTCCAACTAGCTATCAACCAGTTCTTGATATGGGGCCTGCTTTGATAAGCCTCAGGCTATTCCCTTGGTCCTTTCCAGAGGTATGAAGCAGCGATGGTAGAGTTTCAATCTTTGGGTCAGGAGATATATTCTAAAACCTGAGGTGGTGATCATGTAATAAAGATGCTATTGTTTTCCCTTCTTATGCCTGTGCAGAAATATCACACCACTTTCTTATCCAGAATTTATATACTGCATTAGAATTATACTCTGGCAATGAAGAATCATTGGAATAAAAATTATATCAATTTGCAACTATGCTTAGGCATATAGATCATACTGAGTAGGCCATGGCCTGCTCTGTCTATGTTAAAGTTTATGGTTGGATGGAGCATTCAGTTTATAAGGACTCATTCAGTACATGCTCTTCAATATGTCCTGACCACTTCCTTGGAAAGGACTAAATATAGCCCCCAAAATGTCTTTAGATATCACACAATAAAACTAAGGAACTTATACTGCTTGCACTGAGAATATTAGTGCTTGAGATTCCTAGAGGCTAGAGGAAACAAATAAACAAACAAACAAATAAATAAATAAATAATGGTGGACAGTATAATTTCTGTATTTGAGAAAAGGAGTTCTTTAGGAAAAACCAAGATTCTCTTGGAGCCGGGCGTGGTGGCGCATGCTTGTAATCCCAGCATTCGGGAGGCTGAGACCGGAGGATCCAGGTTCGCGGCCAGCCTCAGCTACCTAGTGAGGCACTCTGCAACTTAGTGAGACTCGGTTTCAAAATAAAGAATAAAAAATAGGGATGGGGGTATAGTTTGGAGGTAAATGCCTCTGAGTTCAATTCCCAGTACCGCAAAAAAAAAAAAAAAAAGATTGTCTTGGATGAAATGGAAAGAGAATTTCTGCAAGAAAAGGTTTATTGATTGCTTTCCTCAGTTTTAGGATTATGGCAAGTATCTTGGCATGAATTACTATATTTCAAGTTTGTGATAGCCCTATGATAGAAAAAATTTTGATCTAGTTTTATAGATGACGACATTAAGATTCAGAGAGGCAAAGAAGCCTACCCAAGGTCAACAACTGGTACACGAGAGAGTCAAGATTTGACCAAGAGGTAATCAATTTTATTCTAAAGAAACATTTCAAAAGACCATGTTGCCTCCCAAAACACCATTCTACACATACATATTGAGTTCCTTCCATGTGACAAGCACTGTTCTAGGCACTGCATAGAACAAAATGGTTTCTTGCACTTATGGTACTTATGGTCTGGGTGTCTAGGGATCAAGCAGGACACAGGCAATACTAAAGTTATTACTCAAATATGTTTTTATGAAATATATTTTTGTGAACTATGAAAGTGTTAAAGGAAAATGCAGAAGAGTTGCTGGGCTTGATGATGTATCCCTAGAATTCCAGTACTTTGGAGGCTGAGACAGGAGAATTGCAGGTTAGAGGCCAACCTTAGCAACTTAGCAAGACTTCAACAACTTAGCTAGACCCTGTTTCAAAATAAAAAATGAAAAGGGCTGGAGGTGTAGCTCAGAGGTAGAATGACCCTGAGTTTAACCCCCAGTATGAAGAAAAGAAAGAATACAGTGAGCCAAGAAGGCATAATTACAGAGGGAAGTTTCCATAGACTAGGAAGTTTGAGTTGAGATCTATATATGAAGAGAGGTAGGAAAAATAATAAAACATTTCAGGCTGATATAAGCCTGAAAAGCTAGTGCAAAAACGCTATGGTGTATATATCTGAAAAAAGACCACAGTATCAGGAACACAGAGCATGAAGAGGAGAATGATTTGTGAAGAGGGATCTATAGGCCTCAATGAAGAGTTTGAGTGTATATTCTATAAACAAAAGAATGTCCTAGAGAATTTTAAGTGAAGGAATAAAATGATCCAATATGTACCAATGTTTTACTATTTTGAGTGAAGTGTGGAAAAATTCCTTTTACTCTTTCCATTTAAAAATATAAATTTTAAAGTATTTTTCTATATACATTGGGTGTCACATAATATAGCTACTAGTTTGTGCTTTCATTGTCAAATATTGATTTGTGATACTCATGAGAAGTAAGATTGTCTATTGTATTTACCCCTATTATGCATTCCAATGTTGTTCTTTCCTTTCCATAGTCCCAAACCTTCTTCTGCTACCATTTATTTTCTATTTAGATCATTTCTCTTAACCATTTTTTAGGGTAGCTATGCTGGCAAAAAAAAATCTTAAAATCTTAATTTTGCTTAATTTCAGAATGCCTAATTTTCCTTTCACCCTAAAGCTTGTTTTAGCTTAATATAAAATTCTGGATTGACAGTTCTTTTCCTTTAGTACCTGAGAAATTAAATTAAATTAAAACTACACATTCCTGTTCTCCATTGCATGAACTGAAGTGATAAAAGTATTGAATATATTTTGTTGTTTTCCTGTAGGTCCTCAATGTTGTTCATTTTTACAGTTTATTTTATCTGTGTTATTCAGATTGTGTGAATTCCATTGTGCTGTCCTGTTTCTCTTTTTATCCTGGCATCTCTACTCTATTATTCAGATTAGCTGATAAAACCTTTATTTCCTGCTATTGTATTTCTCAATTCTATAATTTCCAATTAGTGCTTTTTTGTAACTTCTGTTTCTTGCTAAGGCATTCTGATTTTTCACTTGATTCAAGAAAATTTGTAATTGCTTGTTGAAACATTTTCTGATGACTGCTTTAAAACCCTTGTTTGATAATTACAATATCTAAGTTATCTCATGTTGGTGTCATTTGATTGTTTTTCTTTCCCCATTCATGTTGTGATTTTACTGATTCTTATTATGTGTGATTTTTTTCTTGGATTCTAAATTATTTTGCACATTATATTATTCTAAGTCTTATTTAAATATTTTATTTTATCTTCTTTAAAGCAAGCAGCACCCTACTGAGGTGTCCAAGATACTTTCAACGTCTCCCTGGGTTCTGTGGTACCACCTCTGCAAAAGTGGTACACTAACTCACTACTTCAATGTAGCTGGAAAGGGGAGGAAGTTTAGTTACCCCCTCTACTCCTCTGAAGTCTTCCCAGTGAGATCAGGGCACTTCCTTGTTGCCTCCTAGTAGATCAACTCCTCACTGGTTCTACTTCCTTCACTTGGAGGGCTAATTCAAATTGATTCATTGCAGCTGGATTGGAGTGAAATTTCCCTTTGCACTAGACCTGGTTGATACAGGAGGAGGTGGGAGAAGAAGGAAGAAGTGCCAAATGGCCATGTGTTGCACTGTGTCTTGCAGATTCATCACTGCTAGCTGTCTCTAGAAGTTCAGCCTCAGCCTCATTGAGGCTACACAGTCTTGGCAGAGCCAAAAGTTTGTCTTTTTTTAAAATATAGTTTTATAACTTCATGTACATCCATAAAATATAGCTAAAATTTCTTTTTACAAACTTTTTGTTAATGGAGTCATATAATGTATATTATTTTGTTTCCTCAATATTGTGGTTATGAGATCAATGCATGTTGATCACATATATTGAAATATAACCATAGTTCCTTTGTTTCCACTGCCAATAGTATGCTACAATATATACATTCTAGTCTACATAAACATTTAGTTTGCTTTAAATTGGTGCAATATGGACAATTCAAGGGGTCCTCATTTTGCTGTGTTGTTATATCCTGATAAACTTATTGTAAGTTGAAAATATCAAATGTTGAAAGTGCATTTATTTATTAATTATTTTTTGGCAGTGAAGGCTGAACCCAGAGACAATCTACCTGCAAGCCACACCTCAGCACAATTTATTTCTTATTTTAGAACAGTGTCTCACTAAGTTCACAAAATCTTTCTGAGTTGCTGAGGCTAGCCTTGAACCTAAGATCCTCCTGTGTCAGCCTTTCAAGTACTGGGATAACAGTTGTGCACTGCCAGGCCCAGCTGAAAATGCACTACCAAATATCATGGGATAGAAACATAGTATACTATAGAGTATCAGGTGTTGACCCTCATTATTACATAGCTGACTAGAAACTGTGACTTACTGCCTGTCTTGGTCAACATTCTCATTGTTATAATACAGACAACTGACTACACAACTTAGAGGAAGGGAGATTTATTTCCTCATAGTTTTTGGAGATTTTGGAGTTTAGTCCATGGGAGGCCAGGGACTGCGGAGCTCAGGACGTGGTGATGGGAAGCAGAGAATCTGATTTCAAAATCTTAAAAGTTATGTATATCTGAAAAGTGACTAAGATGAAATAAAAACATTTTATTTACATTAATATGTATATTAATATCTTCCCCTCAATTTATCCACATTGTTTTCAGTGGCTACTAAATTTTTATGTCATAAATACTGAGTTTCTGAACTTAATAATAAATGGAACTCTTAGATACTTAATTTTGCCTAGAGGAACTGAGATGATAAGGGCACTGGCAACCAAGAATTTGGGGGAAGTTCAGATATAACCTGACAAAGCAAGAGAAATGGATGAGGAAGAGGATCTAACTTCTTTCCCTCTCACTCATTTTCCTAGAGCTCCCTTCTATTTTTCCCTTCTCTTTCTCTAATCCATCACTGCTTGAGAGATGGGCAGTTGAGGGGGAAATAGAACAAGTATTTGTTGTTGTTGTTGTTGTGTTGTTGTTGTTACTGGGGGCTTGAACATATGACATCCTGCCTCCAAGCTACACCCAGAGCCCCTATTTTAATTTTTAAAATATTTTTAAGTGTGGTCTCATTAAGTTTCTGAGGTTGGCCTTGAACCTGTGATCCTCCTGTCTCAGCTTCCCAAGTACTATGATTACATGTGTGTGTAACCACAGCTGGCTGAACAAACATTTTGACACCTGAAGTGCTTGTGGAAATAAAACTGTCTTCAACAGGATTCTGCAAGTATCTGTTGTAGTGTAGTTTCTTTCTTTCTTTCTTTTTTTTTTTTTGCGGTACTGGGGATTGAACTCAGGGGCATTCTACCTCCGAGCTACACCTCCAACCCTATTTTTTATTCTTTATTTTGAAACAGAGTCTCACTAAGTTGCGGAGTGCCTCACTAGGTAGCTGAGGCTGGCTGCGAACCCGGATCCTCTGGTCTCAGCCTCCTAAATGCTGGGATTAAAAGCATGTGCCACCACGCCCGGCTGTTGTAGTTTCTGATTTGGAGGGAAAGTGGATTTTTCATAGACAATAATAAAATAGCCTATCTACTCTGTATTAGCAATAGTTTCTGATTTGAAAGAAAGAGGTGTTATTTACTCATTCCTATTACAAATGGATGAAATGAACTCCTTAATTTATATTTTAAGCTTATTTTCTGATAAAAAAAGACCCACAAAAGGAGATTACAAGCCCGGTATGGTGGAATAAATTTGTAATCTCAGTACTTGGGAGGCCAAGAAAGGAGGATCACAGTTTTGAGGCCAGTCTCAGCAACTTAGTGACAACAAAAAGAAGAAGGTCTGGGTATGTATCTCAGATGTAGAACATCCCTAGGTTTGATCCCCCGTACCACACACACAAAATGGAGATTACAATCAAGAGAGGAATGTCATTTAGCTATTTGGTCTTATTTTCCACTGGCAAAGGAACTCTAATGATCCAAATGTTAGATAGGTAGGCGGGTAGATAGATAGGTAGACAGATGTGTAAGTAAGTGGATAGATAGAGGTAGAGATATATGTTCTATATAGATATACAGAGTCAAAATTATCCACTGAGGAAAAATATTAAATTCTTAAACATTCTTAGCAAGACATGCAGGAAAGCCTAGCTTGGTGTTGCATGTTTGCAATTCCAGTACTTGGGAGGTTAAGACAGGATGATCACAGGTTCAAGGGCAGCCTCAGAAATTTAGTGAAACCTTTGAAAACTTAGAGAGATTCCAATTCAGATATTTTTTAAAAAATTAAAAAAAAATTAAAGAAGGTTTGGGATTATAGTTTGGAGGTAGAAAACCCCAGGGGTCAATCCCCAGAACCAAAAATTTAAAAAAAAGATAGGAGAGAAAATTCAAGTGCAATAATATCCAATAAGCTTTGTAGAATGTTAGAGTAGTAGGGAATATATAAACCCCCTGGTTACATTGTAGATGGAGACCCCAGAGACCTCCCCAGATTCTACTGAATGGAGTATGGTCGAGGGGATGGGGCCACAGAAAAGCCTGAGCCCTTATTTGCTGTGGGAGTCAGCACTTAACAAAAATTCAAGAATTACCTTCCTTTCATCACATGGTCTTGTTTTCACACTGCTGCTACTGAGATCTCTTCATTAATGTCTTGGCAAACAAAATATCAACATATTATGTGTTTTTTTAAAAAATTGGATACTTTTCATGTTGGGACAATGTGTTTGGTGGAGTATTTGCTATGTTTTTGATGTTTCTGGAGGATTCTGAGACCTAGAGAGAAAAAGGACCTTTCAAGGATACACAGTCAGGAATAGAACCTATGTCTCCTGCTTAGACAGTCAAAACTCTGTTCAATGAATCCTAGAGTCCTGCCTCTGCCTGCTGGTCCTGTGAGTCAGAAAAGCAATAATCCAAACTGGTTTTCTGACTTTTTCTAGACTAGGGAACTCCTTCGGTTCAGGCAGCTTGGTTCCTGAATCTGGTTTCAGGCTCAGTGCCAAGCTTGCAATACTGGGAAACTTACCAGACCAGTCTGGGGCTTCTTGGCTTCTCTACCTAAGATCTCAAGGGAAGAAGCTTGTGAATCCCTTGGGGTGGCTAGGGTTTGCAGTCCATCTGGGATGCCTGTTGGAATGCTTGTTCTTAGCTGGCCCTGAAAGGAAATAAGGAAGAGAAGAAAGAAAAAAAATAGGAAGGAGGGTGGCAGAGAGGCAGAGAGGCAGGGAATTGGTTCTTTCGACTGTCCCTCCCAGCAGGCACTGGCCAAGACCATAATGCCCAGCTTTTGTGGCCTCAGGGAAGCAGAGATCTAAAGATTGCTTGCTGGCTGGGTTTTCTCTCTCCCTACCCCCTTCTTTTTTTTTTTCTCCTTCTCTCCTTGGGTTATGGTGACCCAAAACGTCTTTTGCAGTGAGCTCTGAGGCAGCAGCGTCTGAGAATAGCTCACAGAGAAGCAGCAGTCTTCCTCAACCTCTGAAAAGACAGGCAGGGGGAGATATTTGGTGTGTTGTTCTGTCTACCCCATCTCTAAGTGAGTTGGGGGCTGAGGTGGGGGGGCGGGGCGGGGAAGTCATGACCTTGTGTTCCTTGATGTTATTTGATGTTGGTTTTGGCTGCATTCAGGGACCTAAAAAGCACGTAAAAATGAAACTAATAAAACTGCAGGGCTAGAGAACAGGCCAGGCACAGGCTGTGGAGTCCTGGAGCAGCTGTGGCTGAGCTCTGGAGCCTGGCTAGCTCATCAAGCCTCCAAGGTGCAGATTTGGGCCAGGTCATGGCCAAATGGAAGAAATTAGCTGACTTTGGTGACCAACCTGATTTGAAACCTTGATTAGCTTTGTACAGGGAAGACAATAAAGGGCACAGGAGATGGAAACTGTGCCCTGTTGTGACATACATTGGTGCAAGTGTAAAGTTGTTTTGCTTCCAGGCAGGTAGTATTTACTCCAAACAGGCTATAAACATGAGAATGCTTCTGTCAGTCTTCCCATCAGGAGACTCTGGCCTAAGAATAAGGGTGAAAGCTGGACCTACCAGTGGTTGGTGGCATCAGAATGAGAATAAGGAAATTGAAGTCTGGTCCTCACCATCTGGTTCAGGACATGAAAGGCACTTAGTTCACCTAATTCAGGAAGATTATGGGGGTGCTGAGAGATCTTCACAGTGGCAATGATGAACAGAGTCATCAGTACCTGTTTCCTTCTTATCTAGGAGTGGGGATTGACAATGAAGAGGATACCCAACATGAATGTAAGTGAATAGTCCTCTATAAATGTTTCCTCATCTCCACCACTGTTTCAATCAGCATTCTTACTGACCTAATCTTAAGGAAGGAGGATTAATTTGCTTACAGTTATAGAAGTTCCAGACCATGTTAGGCCAGGTGAAGTCTGCGGAGCTCAGGACATGGAGATGGGAAGCAGAGAGAGAGAAAGAGAGAGAGAGAGAGAGAGAGAGAGAGAGAGAGAGAGAGAGAGAGAGAGAAGAGGGAGAACAAAGAGAGGAGGAAAATATAAATAACCCTTAAGGCCGCACCCTCAGGGACCTCTCCTCAGCAACCAAGCCCCACCTCAAACATGGCTGCCTTGTGAGATCTGGGAGATATTCTAAATTCAAACCATAACAACCACACATGGTAGTCTATGTGTATACAAAACCAGAAGGGGACTCTTTGCCATGTGTACTTGACTCACGTAGAGGTATAGGGCTAGATTTTCCTAGAGGATATCCTAGTTCCAAGAACATTTAATATGGAGTCAGAAAGCCATAGTTCTAACTCTGCTGCTTCTTATAATGTTATCTTGCATAAGTTTATCATCACCTTCCTATCAAGCTTAGTGTTCTCATATTTAAATTAGTTACAGGGTTTTTCCCTGATTAAATGAGAAAAAAGTGTAATGTGTTTGGCAATATGTCCAGCAACATGGCTGGCATATGCTTAGTACTCAACAAATTCTAGTCCTACCCCCAGGATATGGAGTCATGTGTTCTCTTCACCTTAGATGTAAATGTTGGTACAAAGAAAGGGAATCTAGAGGCCTGGACATAGCTTTCTGATGGGTGAGAGACCAAGTACTTTCTCATTTTCCTCCTGCTTTAAGCAATATAGTTATTTCTCCTAGGCTCACTCTTGGGCTTTTCTGGTGGATGCACTGCTCTGTGGCCCTCCTAGATTTCCTATTTTTCTCCTCTCAACCCCTTTGATACCACATTTTATGTACCACATTTTATGTACTCCTCCACTTATCAACTTCTCTTCCTTCTTGTTCTTCCAGGTAGCATTTACACCATCTAGGCTGAAATTATCAGGGTGCTTCTGTTAGCCTGCTGACTTGGGGACTCTGAGCTAGAAATAAATTTCAATATCACATCATATTTGTAAGAGTGCTTCTATATTCTACACTGAATATACTAAAATATTAGACTTGTAGCCAAAAGCCGCTCCTCCCCGAGTTTATGTGACACAGAAAGATAAAGATGCTACTTTAAAAAGCATCCAAGGTGAAGAGGAAGCCCTGTTCTGCTTCTCTGGGACCCCCAAACAGGATAGCAGGGAGCTTGGCCCTCCTGTGGCTGATTCTCAGATTATGGTACAAGTGGGCGGGTGGCAATTATTTCAGTAAGAAGTGTGTGTAGGAATCATTATGATTCAAAATGAAATATTTGTATGACATTTTTTCTCCCATTTCCAATAAAATTAAGAGCTTTGAGGTCTAAATGCTATAACCTTCAAAAGATACAGTCTGAGCATGGCAGTGTTTGTCTATGCACCAGAATAAAGCTTATAAATTAGAATCTGTCAGTCAGAGTTCTCCACGGAAAGGTTATGCTGTACCTGAGAAACGTGTACTACCTAATTAATTCTAGTCTATATTGTAGTTACAGAAGCAAGATAATGTGATGGGGGAGGAGACAAGGCTCAGCCCTCCTTTTGAGATTGAACTCTGCTTTCTTTTTGACTCAGCTATGGGATTTCCAGGGTTTTCAAGATCTTAGTGGCATGGGCTCAGTGTGGAGGAAATAGCCCAAGGGAGGACTATTATGACTACAGTGATAGAGTTTGGTAGATACAGGCAGCCAAGGAAGGACAGAACAATGCTGGGAAGAATTGTAGGTCACTTCATCACTTGCATGGGAGATGATGTAATATCTGGAATGGTTGATGGATGGGAAGAGGAGGAGAGACAGGAATGGAACTTAGTCTCAGGAGAAGTGGATGTAAGCAGTGTTCAGAGCTCCAGGACCAGAGCTGTATGATGCAGGATAACAAGGCAGTAGGTCAAGCTCATGCACTGGACAAACATGAGGTAAGAGGACAGAATACTTAATGTTGAGGGCTGTATCAATGCCAGTATCTCACTCCTCACCTTCTAGTTATCAAATTCAATTATCAGCAAAGGAGACTGAGGGGAGAAGGCATAGTCACCAAGGTCTGAAGAATTTGTCTTCTTTCCAGGCTGCACTGGATAGTGAGACTACAAATTCTAAGCAGGAATTGACCAAAGTTTAAAATCAACATTTGGGAGAGCTCAAAGCTAAGATTAAGAGAAAGGAGAAGCCAAGTACAGTGATGTGGGCCTGTAGCCCCAGTACTTGGGAACCTGAGACAGAAAGACCACAGGTCTGAGGCCAGTCTTGAAAATTTATCAAGACCTTGTATCAAAATTAAAAAAATAAAAATGGGCTGAGGGTGTATCTCAGAGGTAGAAGGTCCCTGGATTCAATACCCAGTATATGAGAGAGAGAAAGAGGAGGGAGGGAGGGAGGGAGGGAGGGAGGGAGGGAGAGAGAGAGAGAGAGAGAGAGAGAGAGAGAGAGAGAGAGAGAGAGAGAATATGAACTGAGATTGAAAAAAAAGAGTGAAAGAGACATGGGTAGGAAGGGATAGGGAAATAGAAATGTAAAAGAACAAGAACATCAAGAGAAGGTAAATCAACTGGGAGAGAAAAATATGGATGTAGGAAAATCTAGAAAGGAGAAGGAAGAAATAAGAGGGGGGAAAGAAATAAAGAGCAAGTAGAAGAGAGTAGAATACAGAAAGGAATGACAGATACATAATGAGAGAAAAAAGTGAGAAAAAAGGAGAAATAAATGAATGAGAGCTTGGAATCAGGCAAATTAAGTTACCAAATGGGCATATCCTACCCTAATACCTGATGGACAGTAGGCAGTAAAGTAATTCATAAAAGTGATTTTGAAAGAATGTAGGTTATAGAGTTCTTGTCTGTCTGATGGAATAAAAGGGTTGGCAAGAAAACTACTCCCTTAAACTCTTACCTCTCCATCCTCTAATGCCAATCTAACTAGGAACCAAGTTTTGTGTGGCAGGACCTCCCATGATCTTGGATGCTTCTTATACTACTCTTTTTAAGGATCTTTTTCCTTCCAAATTGCACTCCTAACCCTACCCTCTTTTCCTTATCCTTAAAACCTCACTCTCTGTCCCTTTCCTGAATGGACATTCAAGATGCAACCTTTCTTCTTCTAATTTCTCAAAAAGGAATGCCACATCTTCCCATCAGTGTCAAGAGATGGGAGGGATGAGTTGCAGCAAGCTTGGCACCAGGCCCAAATGCTGATGAGGGAGAAAATAGACATTGAGGTTTGCAGTGTGTCTCTTACTGATATCCTAAAAAAATCCCAGAGTCTTGTTTTTTTTCTTCTCAGCTGTAACTGACATATTACCAGATCTTGGGCAGGAGAATCAAGGTAAGTAGGCCCTGGGGTGAAGAGAAACCTTTGAGTGGCTCTTGCTGGGTGATATGGTGAGAGGCTTGTACATTGCTCTTTAGCAGTAGAGATAGTTCCCTCTGCAATTCCTTGGAATCATGTAGGCTCTATATCTTTTATTGCTTCAGACCTACTAAGCATTTTATCTTCTGTAGTACACCTTCTATGGACTCCAAATTAGAAAGACCTAGTGTGATATATCACTGTGATCTTCCCCTTTTATTTTTATTTTCTCCTTGCAAATTTTTCTGGACAGCACTTTGTGTTCTCTCTGTCACAGCCCTGTCTACATTATACTGGTGTTGTACATTTACTAGGACCATGAACTTCTTTTTTGTGTGTGGTACTGGGGATTGAACCCAAGGGTGGCCTATCTCTGAGCTATGCTACTAGCTCTGTTCTACTTTTTTTATTTTGAAACAGGGTCTCACTAAGTTTCTGCATGCTGGCCTCAAATCTGCTATTGATCCTCCTGTCTCTGCCTCCCAAGTACTAGAAACACAGGTGTACGTCACTGTGTCTGGTCACACAGTTGATTTTGATGGGAATTTCTTGAAAGTATTAATGAATAAGCGAATGTTCCCATTTTGGATGTATACTTAGTGTAGTTAATGAAATAGCATGTAGGTAAAGTGGGTAGCATTTCAAGTTTTGAAATAACTAAGTTGAGATATTATGTAATACACATTGATTTAATTAATTTATTTGCTTAATTTTAAATAAAGCATCTAGTACTGATAATAGATTCTATATATAACCTCATTTTATATAAACAAATATATGAATGTGTGTGTGTGTGTGTGTGTGTGTGTGTGTCTGTGTGGCTACACTGAACCTCTGAGCTACACTCCCATCACTTTTATTTTTTCTTTTGTCTTGAAACAGAGTCTTACTAGGTTATTGAGGGTTTTGCTAAGTTCCTGAGTTGACCTTGAATCTGCCATCCTCCTGTCTCAGCCTCGCAAGTACTGGGATTACAGGTATGTGTCACCATGCCTGGTGATTCACTATATATTAAACTGAATGACGAAACATATCTGTAGGCACCAAACATAGCATAAGCATCCAAATTCACCAATGGAATTGTCTTATACCTTTAGCAATGCCATCTGAATGTCAGAATCAATTGATACTCATTCCTTATCTTCAAGTAGGTGATAAATATCTGTTGAATGAATACCTGAATTGATGAAGATATACTAACTTACCCTGTTCCAGGTGCTAAACTAGGTGCTGTGAGAAGGGTACAAAGTTGAGTGTGTGGGGATGATAAACCTATGTTTATGAGCATTATGAATTAGAAAATCATAAATTTAGAAGTTGAATACTTGGGTTTCAATCTCAACTTGAAGTCAGTTTTCTGGCTTTAGTGTGATTTTGAACAAATATAAATTTTCTTCTGTTGATAATCCACCTGTCTTCCACCTGAATGTCCTCCCATCCTTCAGCCCATGGGAAGTAATCATTTTCTTTAATACCTAAATTTTAAAAATAGAGTCATTTTCTACATAAATGGTCCCATTTAGTAATCAAATAGCAAATAAAGGAAATTTTCCCTTTATAGAAGTATTAGAGCTAGTAAAGGAAGAATGATATAATTACAATATTACTCTGTTGCAACCCCTAATGGAGTAGTGATCTAAGCAATGATCGTCAATGGCTGCTACCCTAGCAGGGAGATAACCAGATATTTTGTGCCTTAAGGTAGGCACATCTATGAAGCAATTTTTCCAAAAAATAAAATTACTAGTTCCAGCTACAGATTTGCAGAAGATACAAAGGAAAGGGAAATCTGTTAAACTCTACCATGTGGAGGGAAACAACAAAAATCAAGTTGATTCTACTTATGATAGCATCAAAAAGAATAATATACTTAGGAATAAATTTAACCAAGGAGGTTCAAGAAGTGTGCACTAAAAAAACAATATTGCTGAAAGAAATTAAAATAAATAGAAAGACATTGCATGTTCATAGATTGGAAGACAAGACAATGTTGTTAAGATGACACAATACCTCCAAAACTGAGCTACAGGTCTAAGTCTATCCCTATCAAAATACTGGTTATTCCTTTTCTTTGTGCTAAGGATTGAGCCCAGGGGCATCTTATCTCTGGGCTATCACCCCCTAGCCCTTTTTATTTTTATTATGAAAAAGGTTCTTGCTTAGTTGCTGAGGGTCTCCCTGAGTCATGTCCAGGCCCTCGCTAAGTTGCTGAGGCTGGTTTCAAACCTGCAATCCTCTTGTAGCAGCCTCCTAAATACTAGGATTATAGGTGTGTTCCACTGTGTCAAGTTGCTTATCATTTTTTTAAATACACAAGCTGATTCTAATGTTCATATGAAATAGAACAGAAGTGGTAAGAGTAAACATTATTGTTCCTGATCTCAAGGGGAAAACATTCAATCTTCTACTATTTTCTTTGTTCCTCAGGTTGTTGAACCCAAGGGCATTCTACCTCTGTGCTACACCCCAGTCATTTTTACTTTTTATTTTGAAATAATGTCTCACTAAGTTGCTGAGGGATTCACTATGTTGCTGAGATTGGCCTCCAACCTGTAATACTATTGTTTCAGCTTTCCAAGTACTGTGATTACAGATGTGGGAAACCTCATCCAGCTTGCAGTTCTTTTAATCCTACAGTTACTACATGATCCAACAACCGTACTCTTAGGTATATACCCAAGAAAAATGAAAACAGATGCCCACACAAAACATTGTACATGAATGTTCATAGTAGCAGTATTAATAATTGCCAAACGTGGAAACAAATAATCTATTATGCACCAATAAATGTATGACAATTTCAGTCCAAAAATGAATAAATAAAATTAACTTAAATTCTAAAAAATGCATATCAACTGATGAATAGTCACAATGTAATACACTGATATAATGGGATAACATTTGATAATATAAAGAAATGACTACAATAGGGATATAATTTGAAGGGATAGATTCAAAGTTTAAAGGAAAGATAGTTCATTTTAAGTTGCAGAAATCAGGGAAAATATCCTGGAGCTGGCTTTCTTTTGAGCTGAGAATAATGGTCAGGGCGGATTTGCCCCCCCAGCTTAAATGCAATAGGGTATTTCATATGGAGAGAATCACACACGCAAAGACTGGTAAAATGTTTTGCCCTATTCCCAAAGGGAAACCTTTGCTCTGGTCTCTTGCCCATTGATGCTTGTACAATATTGATGCTGCCTATATGCTGGTTCCTAAAGAGCCATACCTTCTCAACCTCAGAGACTCCTCAAGCAGTTATAGTTATCCACATTTATTCTAGATTGGAGATTTTTCTCGTAGCATGTTTGGCCCATATCAATATAGTCCAGGTACAGAATGACCCAAGAACACTGGTAGAAATACATTTCTGACAAGAGTGACATATGGATATGATTGGCAGGCATGATGGCATGCTATAGGGCACCAGCTGCTGTGGAATAATAAGCAATATATTACTGGATGTGAAGTCAGGAGGCTGGTGGCTAGATTACTTGTAGCAGAGAAAACTCTACCATGGATCTCTTCTAGAATATAGAATTCTAAGGTGTAGGCATAACATTATAGGCATTATAGTAAAATAAAGTGGGAAATTCCTAGATTGACAAAATTTTAGTTTTCACCAGCAGTTTAGCAGTATCTAAGAAAGCATGGTAAAATGAAAGAAATAAGGCTACTTTTATCTCCTTTGTTCTACATATGGGGATATTGAAGCCCATAAAAGAAAAAGAACAAATAGATTTCATAGATTCATTGAATGCCCAATTAATTTCTTTATCCCGATTACCTCTAACCAGATAGGAAGTGGTGTGGGGGGCAAGAGCCTCTGTAGGATGCTTTGGAGATGCTACATCTGGAAAAGACCATTCTTTCTCCTAGACAGTACCATCTAATGTTTGGGAAGAAGGTTACATTAATATCTTGAACATATATGCATCAGACATAACTCTATTATGGTGGGTGTTGTACAGTTTTGGTGGTACTGTGGATTGAACCCAGGGGATTTCTATCTCTGAACTATATCTCCAGCTCATTTTTATCATATTTTGAAACAGGGTCTTGCTAAATTACCATGTGCTAGCCTTGAACTTGAGATTATCCTTTCTCAGCTTCCCAAATGCTGGAATTACAGGTGGGTGCCGCCACACCGGGCTTGTTCTTGCTTATAATGCCAGGTTTAGAGCTCCCTGGGTCCTTGTAAAGACCCTGAGAAAATCAACCAGCCTTTCATGAAATATGTCATGATCAAGATCATAGCCTTTGGTAATAAACTTAATTGAATTTGAGTTTAGACTTTATTACTTAGAGGTAATCTTGGGTCCATGTCAAAAATAATATTGGGTCAGAGCCTCAGTTTCCTTATCTATGTAAGGAGGGCAGCTGTGCTTAACTCGTAGGGTTGATGTGAGGATTATATAACATACATGGTGTAAAGAGCTAAGCATTAGCATTTCCTGAGACATAGTAAGATCTTGATACAATTTTATTATTTTTGGTTTCATGGTCATGGTTGTTATTTTTGCCCATGAATCTGTCTCTGTTTCACCTTCTATTATATTCTCACACACTACATTTTAGCTTCTATCTCCCCAAGCTTACAGCTTTATTTAAAAATCCTTAATTTTCTCAACTGATACTCTATAATCAGTTGTGAGGGGGTATCAAGTCTTTGGTTGATAATATTTTAAATACTGAAGTTCATGGGTAATTTTCTTAAAATACAATTTCTTTCTATCAATACTATCTGTATCACTTGTACTTATATTTTCTTTCTCTTTTTGTGGTACTGGGAATAAACCTAGGGGCACTCTAACCCTGAGCCACACCTCATCCCTTTTAATTTTGAAACAGGGTGTCATTAGGTTGCTGAGGCTGGACTTGAAACTGCAATCTTCCTGCCTCAACCTCCCAAGTACTGAAATTACTGGCATGCCCCACCATGCCCAGGAAGAGAAGGAGTTAGGTGATAGCTGTGTGTCAAAAATTGCCCACAGGCCTGGTGGCTTCCTCGAGATCATGTCACATGTAAGGCCATTGTCTCTCACTGTGTTGACTAAGGATAACTGGCCTAAAAAAGAAATTCAACTTCTTCACAGGACATAAGAGCCCTGACTCATGCTTGTCTCTACTACCCCATCTCTTCCTCCCCACTAGCTCCTGTTTGCTTTGACTTTCTCCAAACAGAAGCCATGCTCTTTCCTTCCTCTTGTACTTCATATTCTCTAGGAAGGTAGAATGCTGTTTCCTCTCCTCTGGCATGTTCTCTGGTTTTGTGTAGATAAACAAATGAAGCCCTACAACCCAGGGGGCACCTATTTAGCTGGATTCCCACAGCTTTCACTGTCCTTTAGATGATGCTTCTGCACCTCTCTGGGGTTTGCTGCCTGACATTTGGGAGCCGCATACCAATGAGTGTTGCCCTAAGAAGGCCATGACAAGTGCAATAATAAGCACTGCATGCTATGGTCACAGAGACACTTGAACATAGGTATTCCAAGAACTCCCCCAATAGGTCCTGAGGTCTTTGATAGATTGGTGTAATGTTAGGAGACTGAGACTCGAAATCAGGAAACCTGGGGTTTCTGATTTAGACTTAGGGCCATCAATAGCCTCTGGGCAAATCACTTCACCTTGATGATCCTCAGTTTCTCTCTCTGCAAAAGGGTTGATGCCTGATCTGCCTGCCCCCCCAGGATGTTATAAGGTATGGAAGTGATTATGTGTCTGACAGTGTTCTGGGAATCAAAACGAAATACTGGCAAGGGCTTCTATGGTTCCCCTTGATTCTCGGGATAAAGGTGAAACTCTTTCAGCTGGCTCTGTTTGTTCCTCCTTCTCCACCCTCATCTCTCTCAGCTGTACTTTTCTTCAAACTCTTCTGGATTCATAGTTTCCCTTACAAGGCTGCTTTCACCTGATGAAGGATGTCCTTTGCCCCACCCCAGCCCCATCTTCATTCAGCGTGGGTCACAGCCTAGATTTCTCTAAGAAGCCTTCCATTGCTGGGCATGGTGGTGCATGCTTGTAATCCCAGTACTTGAAAGACTGAGGCAGGAGCATCATAGGTTTAAGGCCAACCTCGATGACTTAGCAAGACCCGGTTTCAAAATGAAAAATTAAAAAAATAAAAATAAATAAATAAATAAATTAAAAGGGCCCGAGGTGTGGCTCAGAGGTAGAATGCCTCTGGGTTCAATCTCCAGTAAAACACACACACACACACACACACACACACACACACACACACACAGAGCTTCCTTGTCCTTCCCATGAGCAGAATGGGCCAGACATCCTTCCTTTGCAGGAATTGCATAACCCTGATATTTCCTTGCCATAGGACCCCCTCTCCCATTGCATGATATTGCAATTGTCTGTCTCCTCCAGTAGATGAGGAGTTCCATGATAGTACAGACTATGTCTGCCTTGTTTCTGTACATTAAAGTGGTATAGTGGTTGCAGAAATAAATAGTTGAACAAATTAAAGAACAAGTAGATGAGGGGAATGGGGGATACTTTACCCCTGTAAGGGGCCCCTGCAATCTTTTGAAGCAATAGGATTCTTCCACAGAGTTAGTCCAAGACTCATATAAGCCTCCCTTGACACCATGTATGAACATTGAAAGGTGTGAGGAGAGCTACTTGCAGTGTCTGGCTTAAAGCAGCTTCTTCCATGTGGAGCCTTGCTGGATGGCAGCTTGATCGAGTTCCCCAAATGTCCTTTTCTTGCTTAAAAGTTACCCAGAAGAAGCTGAGGAAATTGGGGAAGCTGTAGCCTCAAAGAATGGTGACAAGATAATTTGAGGTTCTGAATCACCTCCATCTGCCTGTTGATGCAGAAAGTCAACCTCTCATACTTCAGTATTTATTTACTTTTGTGGTATTAGGGATTGAGACCACAAGTACTTTACCACCAAGCTAAATATGGGGCTGTTTTTATTTTTAATTTTGAAAGATGGTCTCACTAAGTTACTATGCACTGATCTTGAACTGCAGTCCTTCTGTCTCAGCCTTCCAAGTACTGAGATGACAGGTGTGTGTCTCTGTACCCAGCTCCCAACATTTTTTCTCCTTCCCTCACTAGTCTCCAGTGACATGAAGAAAACCTCTAGGGGTGGATAGAAAGAGAATCAGATTCTGTGGGAGTTACTCAAGAGGCAGCGGCCCTCTCATCAAGGCTCTGAAGCAACATGCAGGGTCTGGCAAACATTCTCAGGTGCTCACCACTGTGACACGCTTTATGAAGGGGTCATGAACTGAGTGTTCTCGAGCTGGTTTCATGCCACAGGCCCTAGTTCATTCAGTAAATATTTCAGCCCAGCATTCTGATGTGAAGTGAGTAGTTTGGGCTAGACAAGGCCTAAAATCCTTTCTGGCTCTAATGGTAGCCATTCTTCATGGATGGCTAGCTAAATTTCTTTGGAGGGAGGGCTGTGGGTGGTAGGATAGGTTGAAGTCCCAGGGTTTGGCCCAAGGCATTTAATAGACTATAAACTCACTGAAGGCACAGACAGTGCGTGGACTGCAGTCATGTCCTACTTATCTCAGCCGTTTATGAGATAATCTCAATGGTAAACAAATTATTTCACTTTTAAGCGCTTTTCCTGGCCATCAAGGGTTGATAGTATCTGTTACCAAAGACTGAATTATTTTGACTCTCTGCTCACCATTTGTTCTATAAATGTTTGTTGAGTACAAACAGGGGATTCTAGCTCCAAAGTTGTGTTCTGGGGTTAGTAAAAGTCCACTTCCTTTTTATATCATGGTTGGAAAGGTATTGTTTGTAGTAACCATGGTATCCACACTGGTCGCTCTTCTAGCTCTTCCATACCTTCTATCAAATATTTAATTTTTACTGGAAGGGTTATTGGGGATTGATTCCAGGGGCATTTTATCTCTGATGTACACCCTTAGTCCTTTTTAATTATTTAACAATTTTGAAATGGTCTCATTAAGTTGCTGAGGTTAGCCTCCAAGCTGTGATCCTTCTGTCTCATTCTCCCAAGTATTAGGATTATAGGGGTGCACCAGTGTGCTCAATGTACATTCATTTTACCCGACAAGAAAATAGAAGCCCAGAAAAGGGTAGAGGCTGCCTAGAGTCATCTCACTGTGTACTAGTTACATGACCACGAGTAAGTTATACACAGGACTCCTGCCTCCATGTACTTTTTAACCCACTAGGTGTGTTGTGGCCCATACCTTAGTGCTTCACTGCTCCTTGGAAAGCCTATGGTGTTTGTTAACAACCTTGCTTCTTTAGATAGGAGCTGAGTGGTAAGTGAAGTCAAATAGGGTGGCTATTAGGTCATTCTCTGTAGATGCAAGAGAATATCACCAGACTAAAGGTGGTCAGGGGGCTCCTCTGAAGGCAACCTTTGACTGACATAACCCACAGCACATACACATTCTCTTTCTCTTACTTAGACACTCAGTTACACAATATTTTCTGGTTTTATTCTCCTCTCCACCACACACTGATCTCAGGTAAAAAATGAGAAATCTACAAACTCTATGGTGGTCAGTGATAAACATGGTTCAATGCGGGATCACACTCAGGGGTTCTGGTGTGTTAATAGGGAGCAGAGACAGAGCAAATAGCCCACCAGCTGTATCACATATGTTCTCAGGAATCCTGACCCAGGCTAGTCCAGAAGGGAGACGTTGCAACAACCCCTATAAGAGGTGAGGGCACTGAGGCATAGAGCTTTCTTATTTTTCCTTAAGACACCTGTCACACTTCATTGATGGTCTGCATCTCAGGCCCAGAGATCTGATCTCGGGTCTCATAAGCCTTCACACTGAGATGTAACTGGAAGGGGCCTTGCTTGAACTAAAGAAGCCAAAATGCAGGTGGCTAGGTTTTTGCCTGGGTGGTAGAAGAAGGGATGGCTCCTGAAAAACAGTAAAGATATCAATATGCCCATTGTTTATGTGGCACTTGGTCCAAACTGAGTAGTTGTGCTCCCTCAAGGATGAGGATGTGAGTGCAAGCAGCTGGGCTTTGCATGGCTTTCTTCTGGATGATGAGCTAGGGGTTTTTCATGAGAGGTTGTAATGGGCTGCTAGTATATGTTTGTGCTTTCTAGCCCAGATCCTTTGTTATTTTGGTGGTCCCACATTAACCTACACTAAGGATGACACAGGGCAAATTTACAACCTCTGTACAAAGATTTTTTAAAAAAATATATGAAAATCAAAGTAGCATAAAAGGCCACTGGGCATGATACCAACTTTTGACTTCAATAAAGACAGCCAATAAAAAGAGCTAATTAAAAGAACTCTGATGACATTCATCTGAAACTTTAGATTGTTTTATGTTTTAACAAATTAACAGTGGTGATAAGAGAACATTAGCAGCTTTTCTCAGGTCTCTTTGTTAACAATAACTTAAGCCTGCAGCCACAACAGGGGCTGGGGCCAAGTTTTAGCTGGCAGACCAGCAGGCCAATATTTTACAGAATGGATGACATTTCTTAAAGCAGGCGCAGAGGCAAACACAGAGTCACACATGTATTCCAACAAACAAGTTTCTGCCATTTTTAATTGTATTTAGAGCAACAAAAGATTTCAAGATTACAAAAAAAGAACAGAACACTAGCGCTTGGGGCTGGTCCTGCTGCCCAGTGGAGGCCAAGTATCGCTATGAGAACTGAAGCCCCATCGAAAGAAGTTGTAAGCAAAATCAATTTCTTTTAAAGTTTTTTTTAAAATAATTCTTTGTTTTTTCCCCTCAACATTGAAAATTAATTCCTATCTCTGGTTAAATAGTCTGCTCCCTCCTGCTGCCAAATTAATCTCAAGGACAGCACAAGAATGTTATGTCCAAGGCACTCCCTAATCAACTTCCAGTCTAGGGAAAAGCAGAAAGGTGATACTGAGTGGTGAGGAGGGGGGGCAGGTCCCTTTCTGTATGTATATGTGTATGTATGTATGTTTGTATGTATGTATATATGTATATGGTACTGGAGATTGAATTTATGGGCATTCTATCTCCAAGCCACACCCCAGTCTTATTATTTTTTATTTTTATTTTGAAGCAGAGTCTTTTTAAGTTGCTGAGGCTGGCCTTGAATCTGGATCCTACTGTCTCAACCTCCCAAGTAGTGGGGTTACAGGTTACAGGTGTGTGCCAACATACTTGGCACTCTCTCTCTCTCTTTTTTTTTGGCTTGGGTAATTCCAATGGTGGTTGATCTCAACACCAAAGTACCTCAAAAACAGGACAACCCTATAGGCACTTCACTGCAGGACAGTTAACATCAAGGGCTAAGATTGTGACAGACGACCAACTTGGCCTGTCTGGTATGCTGAGTACAGGGTTCCAAACTATGAGGCAGTGGCCAATAGGGTACCATCAGAAAAGCTGCAGCATTTCACAATTGTCCTTCCTTTGGGGTATGTGTATGTATCTGTTCTAGTCTTTGGTGGCCAGTTGAATCTGGAGCTACGTGATGGTCTTGCTGAGTAGTTTATGTAGGAACTATTTCAGGCAACAAGGGGCACCCACTACATAGCTTCTCATTTAATTCCATAAAGGGCTAAGAGACAAGTAGAGTCAAAGAAAGGGACCAGAACTCTTTCTATACTGAATTGGGACTGGAAATCAGTCAATGAGTATTACCTACTTTCTGGTCAAATTAAATGGAGTCAAATTAAAGCTGAGTCAATGTTTTTTTTTCACCCTAAAACTCCATCTTCTAAATTCAAATATCTACCATTGTTTTGGGGGGGCAAGGGGGACTCCAAATGATTGATTACCTTAGATGAAATGTCTGAAGAGAAATGACCAATGTGGGTTTTTCTGCCTTCTCCTAGAAATGGTTGAGTGTTGGGAGGCTCTGGGCAACAGACCCCAGTGTCAAAGTCTTAACTGAAGAACATCTTTACCCTTGGGCAGAGATGGACCTGTACCTACAGAGATACAACTTCTAGTACACTGACAAATTTTAACAAAGAAAAAACACATTTTCCATTTTCAAAATCTTTACAAAACATATCCAAAACCAGAATCAGAGCACACAGACACCCAGTAGCAAGAGCACCTCAATTGCAGGGGAGAGAATTGTTATGAAAGATGGAGCGCTTGCTCCAGGTTCCCAAGTGCAGGCAGCTGCCCTTCTCTTGCAAGAATGGTGGAGACCAAACGATACCCTTGCCAATGGCTCAGGTCCCATTAAGGGGCCACTGGCCAATCATTTGGGTGGGGCCTTGGGTGGAATTTTGGCCCCATGTCTAGGTCTTCCATATGGTAAATCCCAGTCAATTCCAATGAGTCTTCACCACCCTTTCCACATTCATCTGTCTTAAGCAAGTAAAGTGCAATACATTAGGTACCCTACCCTTTTCCACCCTCTGCCCCTTTTCAGAGCCTGTGCACAAGGCCCGATAAAGGCAGAAATTTCTTAGTTATCTGATCACTCCAGGTGTCTTGTCCATTCTGAGAGAGCTTTCCAAAGTGTAACTGCAGCCCCTCTTACAAGTACATGGCATCAGATATGACCTGGGACCAAATATAAAGGTGCAGAGAAAGGTAAAGCTATCAGAACACATTATATCTATATATATATAATTCGGTTTTGAAACATGGATACAAATACTCATTTACAATATATTTTAACCTTCTGCTTTCAATTGCAGAGAACTTTTTGTGCCGTCCAAATTGGGCAGAAGTGAGGGTTTCTGCCCACTGTCCTTCTAGTGCAAAATCTAGTCCTTTAAATGCTCCCCTTCTCAGCAAGGGCTTCACATCTTCAAATAAGCTAACATGGGTGCCAGCGAACACAGTGGGCAAGACCAGCTCCACGTCCAACCATGCAATGACGGGGCTTCAAGAATTAGCTCAGCAACTACTAGAAAAAAAGGAAAGCTAGTTCTGCTTTGTACAATTACTTAGTGAAGGACCCAGAATCCCATTTTTTCCCCAAATTATCCTCAAATCTTCTAAATATATAATTTGTGAGGGGGAAAGAAATCCTGCAAAACTTTTGTAGATAAGCCACCAGCAAAATCTTTTGACTGTCTTTGGATAGCTTACCAAAGAGGCACTAATGCTTGCTCCCACCCCTGCCCTTCAGAATTTTGGTATCTTAGCAGACACAATGTAATCTTTGGTTACATAACTTGACACTTTCATCTCTTTTTCTGTCTTTTATATATAAAAAAAACTGCTTTCAAATATTTTCAAAGAGACCAGTGGTGAAAACAGATCTGCCTGTAAAAGCAGTAGGGGTATAGAAACTTCCTCTTCTAAGAAATTTCACATACTAAAAGGCTTCATTTTGACTTTAAATTTGGGATTTGATATGATGCTTTAGCATTCCTGGTTCCTGGTGACCCCTGAAAGTGGCTTAAGCATGAAAACTATGCCCTTGGCCTAGTGCCCTCTCACCTGGGCAACTGGCACAGGACAATCAGTAGCCAGCCTCTTGTTTTTGCAGAGATATGCAGGAGTCATGCAGGAGTAGTCACTGGGCTGTCTGGAGAGTTTCCTGAAGTGTGGTGCTGGCATAGGCCTGGGAAGGGGGGAAAGGAGGTGGCTTAAATCTTTGTGCCCTGCTGGATATCAAGGAAGAGAAGGGAGCAAGGCCACGTCTGTGCTGTGCCTAATGAAACAAACACTTAGAAGCTACTTGAAGCTCACAGTCAGGTCATTTGTGTAGTGTCAGTATCATGTGGATGGTGGACATATTTTTTAAAGTACTAGTCAAATACATCTGATTATATATGCCTACATGTATTTATAAGTAGAATATGGACAGAGGGATGTGAGCATCAGCACATTATTTCTCAACCTGGACAATTAACCTCAGCAACTACCCAAAGGACAGAGTGAAGTTCTTTTTTTTCCATTTTTTCGTATTTTTCTTTTTTTTTTCTAGTGCCAGTGAACATACATAAAAATATATGTATTACTGATTTTCTTTTTTTCAAAGCTATATGACAGAATCCTTCAAAAACTCCCTTTCTCAGAGTAAGGTAATTTAAAAAAATAATGAACTTTCCAAGAACAACAATATTGTCTGTGGCATAGAAAAATCTATGGAACAAAGGATCCAAACTCCATGTCAGCTCAGAGGCCAGACCCAGTGAACTGCCCAATGAACAAGAGCTGAAACTGCCACACGACTCTTCTTGGACCGCAGAGTTCGTGATCTTGGCAATTTTCTGCTGCCCAGCACAGACGGGACCTTCTCCAAGATGTTCCCTCTTTTTCTCTTCTCAGACTCCATCCCCAGCAAGCACTGCAAATCTCTTTGGAGATGGTGCCCCCTTGACTTGTCCAATGAGTGATCCTGATCTTCAGCTCACCAGGTGAGTGGCTCTGGGTGGCCAGTCCTTCACGGGTGAGCACAGTGTATCAACCACATCAACTCTGTTTGTGGAGCAGAGTGCATGCAAAATGAGACTTCTGCCAATCACACTGGCTGGAACATCAGTGGCCAAAAGATTAAAACAACAACAACAACCTTCTCCTTTCATCTAAGAGAGAACAGAGCCAAGCTCCTCTGCTCACTCAAACCCCAGTGCAGAAACAGTAGGCCTAAAGCTTTGTTTAGGCTCCTTTTCCCTACTTTTAACATTTAGAAATTCAGAGTAATCTAGTTGTTGCTGTTGCTTTTAATTACACTGCAGTCCCATTGATTTTTGGCTTTTGTGAATAAAGAACATACGTATTTGTAAATACAAGATTCAAGATTAGGAAATCCATAAAGATGAAACATTTGATAAAGAAATGGAAAGGAGAGTCTCTAATATTTACAGGACAGGAGGTATCAGAATGATATAATCAAATCTGTGTGCCACAAAAGATGAGAATCCTTTCAAAACAGATGTAAAAGAACTATTAAAATGTAACCTAGTTTAACTGAAAAGAGTGGTGAATGTTTTTTTTTTCTTATCTAAGATAGCTAAAAGTGATCCTGTACATAAGCCAGATGGTGTCATCACAAAGAAAACCAGAATATGTCTATCCTACCCCAGAAAAAGAACACATCAGCTTGGGTTTTTGTCCAGCAGCCTGGGATTGGCATATCACCCATCTTAGATTCCCCTCTCCCTTGTTATTTAAAGAAGCTGTTTTGCAAGTTCGTTTGGCTATTAATATCCACAGAGAAATCAGGGAAGGAGTCCTGTGCAGATCATATCATGTCACTCAGAAACTACTCAACAAGCAGAGCAAACCAACTGAAACAGTCCCCTCTGTGGCTGGCCCTTGATTTCTCAAGTTTAACAGATGAAACTTAGAGCTAAGTGAGGACGCAGTAGCCAAGTGAACAGAACAGTAGCCAAGTCCACAGAACAGAGGTGTACCAAAGGACTATATGAAACCAGTGACCCAGGGACATACCCTGAGTTGATGGGTGGCAGCCTCCTGGAGCCACACCAGCCAGACCTTTCCAAAGGAAGCCAGGGTTCTGTAGGAGGTCTCAGTGGTCCAGTGCCCCTCTGACTGAGAGGCAGCAACAGTAGTGGGAAATCTGAGTGACTATGGCCAATGTCAGGGCCCAGAATCAGCAGAAGAGGAGGAAGATGATTAACTTGGGCCCATCTGGCTTTAGGCTTTGCCTCTGAAGGCTTTATTTAATAGTCAGTATCTTTTCTTGGTTCCTGCTTTCTTTTTTACATGACTTCTGCAGGTAGATATGCTGGATGGCAAAGGGCACTTCAGGGTTTCTGGTTTTAATATCTTCATTCTTCCAACCCTGATTATTGAGTGTTCTCTTGCAACCCGATTTGGGGAGCCCCTTTAGCCACTTTGAAAAAGGAAGTGCTCATTTCTTCTCCGATCGGAGACAAGGGCAAGACGCCCAGGATGTCCGATCCTTTTGATGCCTTCTTTCCAGTTTGCCTAAGGGCTCTGGTGAGCTGACTGTTGATAAGAGACTTTTTGTAAGAAGTCTGAGACAATTGGAGACATAACAGGGCTGCCATCCTGCCAGCCTTCATAGTCTGTGTGCGTATGTGGGGGTGGGAGTATCTCATGAACATGCCCAGAGAAGTGAACGAGCCTTACCATCAAGGCTGAAATGCAGTATCCCACAAAACACTTAAGAGAGAGTGAAGGAAGCTTGTGTCCATATGGAGTCTGTAGGTCTTTTAAAGGTGGAAGAGGTTGTGGCATTGAGGGATCGACTATTCAGTATCCTAAGCTGAACCGCCAAGCCATTGCTTCCTTCTCCTCTGACTACAGCTGCAAGCTCCTCCCTGGATCCCACACAGGAAAGCAGAACTGGATCTTAATGGTGCCTCCAAAAGAGTCAGATCTCTCTTCTTCTTTTCACTGATCTGACTCTTTGGTGTAAGTGGCCAAGTTTTGGCTAAAGAGAACATTCAGTTCAAAGCGCTTAGAAAAGCTATTGAAAGCCAAATTGAGGATGGAGGCAGAGGTTGAGAGAAAAAAGGGTTTGGAGGGAGGTGTTCACATGCAGACAAGTTTTCTAACACAAAGCACATTTTCAGTACAATGAATTGCACCACAGTTGAGCAGCCTGCCTGGCCCTCAGGGACCAAGGCTGAGGGCAGGTACTAGTGATCCATCTGCCCTCCTTGTCTTCTCAATTCTCTGTCTCACCTCCTGCCAGCTCAGCTCTGGGGTCATCCTGTTCTTTAATGGCAACAGCCACTGGCAAAAACTGAAGTCTTCCCAGGAGGGAGGGATGAACAAACAGTGACTCTTCATGGACCTGCAATTTTCACCTTCTTCTTGTCACTGCTGGCTTCCTTGGGGATTTCTCTTTGTGTATTTTTGAGGGAAAAGCCCCAGCAAAGTTTTTGACTTTTTTATTGTTGTTGTTTTCTATATTTGTTTGTTTGTTCTCCTCCAGATACTTTTAGTTCTCTAAACTTCCCGTGGCATAAGGTAAGTGAACGTTTTTGCGGCTGGCACGCAGCGCAGTGCTGTAAACAAGCACAACTTGACACCCGGCCACACGAGGATCATCTCAGATTTAAAGAAACACAACACCATTCAAAACACAGATAGGAGCCACAACGAAGAGCAGAGTTTGAAGGTGCTATGGGAGGGTGAGAGAGGGAGGGAAGGGAAAAAAAAGGAAGAAAAGAAAAATAAAGCCCAGCAAATAGAACTCGGGAACGTGTTCACGACAGACTGTACATCAATAGAGGAAATTCCCCAAGGCACTGCAGAGAAGTAGTGCAGAGTTATAACAGGCAGAAGACACTTGAAAGGGGAAGTGGGCTGTGGGAGGGAAACAGGGGCTTCCGAAGCTTCACTGTGTGTGGAAATAGATGGGCTTGACTTTCCCAGAAAGGATCTTGGGCACTTGCACAGAGATGATCTCCGCCATCATTTCTGGAAAGTCCACGCTCACCATATGGGACTTGATTAGCAGATCAAAAGTGAACTGATGCAGCTCTCTAGCAATCTGCAGGGGGCAATAAAAGAGAGAAAAATACAATTGACAAGGAGGTAGCTTTTGCCAGACCTTTCCCCAACCACCTCTGATTTCCAGTCTTTTCAGTATTTGGTTCCCTTGCCTTTGCTTATGCTTGGTCATGCCCTAGGACACTGAGGTAGGGGAGTGTGTGTGTATGTGTGTGTGTGTGTAAACTATCTCCAGTGAGTAACTGAGGGCTCCCAAGGGAGTTCTTACACCATTACTCTGATTCAGGCTCCCAAGGGAGTTCTTACACCATTACTCTGATTCAGGACTGAGCAGTCTTCTTCTCTAGAGCACCCCCACACACACACACATGTACGCAAACACACACTTTCACACTTTCTCTTACACACACACTCACACACTGTCACATATACACACTCTCGAACACACATGTACATATTCTCTCACATATGCACACTCTCACTCTTTCTCACACACACACAGGCATACTCACATGTACATCACTGAAAGAAGAGGGGAAAAGCATGCAGGTCTGCTTTGTGTATCTAGAGAATTCATGTGCTTTAAGCTCCTTCTGAATCCCCACTGTATGATCTCAAGTCCTCCACCCTTCTCACAGCATCCAGCTGGGACACTGTGACCTGTGTTCTTTTCTTCTCCATTGCATTTTCTTCCCAGACCACACACTCAAAGCCAGAGGGGAATAGGAGCACCTCCCAACAGGTGGTGCCAGACTGTAGAAGGACCTATCATCTCTTGGCTGTATCAGGCCCCTCTCCCTCCCTCATTTGCTTACAGGCTGCACAGAGTCCAGGAGTTTGGTGAGCTGGTAGAAGCGCCTTGAGCAGGATGTGGGATTTTTTCTTTTGCATGCAATGATACGATCGAGTTCCTTGATGTAGTTCATTCGCAGCTCATCAAAGAATTTTTGATTTTTCAGCCCATCCACTGGAACTGATGTGGGATGAAGACAGAATGGTGAGGGAAAGTATGCCCACGAAGGAGCATTAGACAAAGTACCAAGTTTTCTGACCACAAACTTGACCCTTGCCCCTCAGAGGGAGGGAACTATCTATTTGGCTTCCTGTCTCTTGAAGTCTGTGTGCCTAGAGCTTTTGGTCTGCCAGGGAGATTTTAGGGAAAATGACAGCTAGACCCAAGTGGAAGGGAGTCAAATGCAAAATTTATTGAACCTTTCCTTTTTCTAGTCTTCTTGTGTACCCATGTCTTAGGACCCAGAGTTCTGTGTTGTCCACTATCCAGCTCTGATTTAGAGAATTAAAATATCTGGCTATTAATCTCAAATTTTGACTCCTTTCTCCCTAACCTCTTCTTGAAGAGTCAGTAAGGAAAAGTTGCTTAGTTGCCAAACAATCCCTGGCCCAATTGCTCACACAGACCTCCTCCTGTCGGTAGAAGAGGAAATGCCTTTCACGAGGCAATCCTTCCTGTTCTCCTGCTCTGCACTGTACATGGTGGGGTGGCTCATGCTTGTTTCTATAGCACAAGCTGTGTAAAAATTCCGAGGCCTACTACAATCAGCTAGAACTGCCTAGTCCTAAGGAGAGACTGGGGCTAGGTAAGAATCTGATGGAGGCTGGAGCCTACCAAAGAAGTAGATCTCTAGCCATGAAAATGGTCTTTGTTAGGAAAAAGGATGCTGAGGTAGAGTTGAGGAAGGAAGGAGAAAGAAGAGAAATGTCCAGGAACTGGATTCTTCATGATAACCTTTTAATAGAGAAAGCAGCACCCTCTGGGCCTGTGTTCCCAGGGGCATTCCCTCTACTCCCAGGCACTTACTAATGCTGAAGAGAAGCAGTGCTTTCATGCACAGGAATTCCTGTGGGGTGATCTGAAGCCATCCAAACTCTTGAGAGAGGTGCCTCATCCGGACACACTGGCTGTACATTCGGGACTTGTGCATACGGTATCTGAGAAGGGAATATGGAAAAAGTAGAGGAATGAAGGGAGGCTCTCAACAAACCCAGAGGAAATGGCTGTGGTCATACCCTCCCTCTCCAGGTGCTCCAAGAAAAGCTCACTCGTTCTCTTGTTTGTGCTTTTGGTGACAAGGAACAAAGCTGTTCTCCCGCCCCCCAAATCCTGACATCCTGATAACTACTCATCTTTCCTGGCCAGGATGTGGGTTAGCACATGGAATTTCCAGGTCTCCATGCCCTGTCTGTTTCCTGATTCAGGCACAGGAAAGCATAACCAAATGAACACAATGGGGTGAGCACATGGTCTCCCTGACTACAGTTCTAGTATACCAGCTATAGCCAGAGCCAAACCCTGCCTCCCAAGCAAGCCTAACTTGGAGCATTTCTAGGAGGGAGGACCCAGTAATCAGCACTTCGCATAAGAACATCAGGATTTGCAAGTGACCACAGGCATTTATCCTGTCAACATGCTTGCCAACCTACTTCTTGGATCGAAAGCCATTTCCCATAATGTAGACTTAATCATTTATTTAAAAGCTCCCTAGCCAGGCATGATGGCTCACCCCTGTAATCCAAGTACTTAAAAGGCTGGGACAGGGGGTTGCAGGTTCGAGGCCAGTTTGAGCAACTTAGTGAGATCCTCTGCAATTAAGCCAGACCCTGTTTCAAATTAAAAACAAATTTAGAAAAGGGCTGGGAGTGCCACTTAGAGGTAGAATGTCCCTGGGTTCAATTCCCCAGTACACAAAATTAAAAACAAATACAAAAACAAACAAACAAAGAACAACAAAAACTCCCAGTGATAGAGATTCCACAGTGTCCTTGCAAAATGACTTTTAATGCTTCTAAATCTGCTATAGAGTGCTTTTGAATGTCTAATCTAAATGTCCCCTGCTGAAGGGGAGCCCACTCCCTCAAAGACCAGTTGTTCCTCACCACAGTTTGGAAGCTGTAAACACATGTGAGCTGCTTTTATAATGGTGACTTGTGAACAGTTCATCACATTATCACCTATAAATTATATGGAGACATGACCAAGACTTGGATAGCTTTGGGGCATGGGGGGGCTGTATCTTACATGATTGGTCAGAGGATATCTCTAAGAGAAGATATATTATCTTCTTACTAGTATGTAGCACTTTTTTGTAGCACTTCAGAAATTGTGTGTGTGTGTGTGTATGTGTATGTGTGATAAGACAGTAATTGTATAACATGTGAAGCAAAGGGGAATTGCCACTCACTTAAATAGTGAGGACAACGACATTTTAGATGGAGCCTAAAAAAACTGTGGTTTGACATTTTGTTTCTTAAGCCACTAGCCTGGACCAGAGGCTGAGCAGGACTGGCACTGCCTGGGTGGAAGATCAGAAAGCTATCTCAGAGAGCTCTTGGATCTCCTGAAGAAGGAAAGAAGGGGGATGAACAGTGCAGAATTTCTTAATTCAGGTTGAATTCCAACTGGAAATGCATGTGTTGAGATAGTATCACAATTCAACTGACCAGAACAGTATTGTTCCAAGCTCCATCACCTGAGAGATTTGTGGAGTAAGATCCTGGAGCCTAGCCCTGTTCTGGTCTCCACTGGACTTCCACACCTCTGGGTGTGAAAACACTGTAGTCCTTTTACCAATGGCATTATGCTCCTGCTATGGAGAAGTCCTAGAATATTGCCACAGGCCCCCAAGACAGAGAAGGTAGGGAATGAAGGGGGAAGGAGAAAAGGCAAGGATGGGAATTCAGGACTGAAGAGAATAAGAAGTGGGGAGAAAGGGCCAAAAGAACTGGGGGGGGGAGTTAAAGGAAGGAAAGGAGAAGGAGAGGAGAGGATAGCAGAAGAGGGGCAGAAATGGAATTCAAGAGAACAGAGGTAGATGGGAATAAAAAATAGTGGAGAAGACAGAGAAATGAAGACTGGAAGCCACTGAGCATAATAAGTGTTCAATAAATTGCATGTAGTAATGTGCTGCTGTGATACTCTTCACCATTGCTCAAGTGAGCTTTGAGGCTCACGGTTCAGTACTTTTCTCAACATCACACAGAGAGGATTCAAGTCCATTAGCCTTACAATATACGCTCTATACAGAGAAGGAAGGAAAGAAGCAACTGAGCCTTTAGTAGGATTTGGTATCAGAGAGAACAGCACAGGGGTTGTCCCAGCTTAGATGAATTCTCATCTTTCTCTTTGGGCCTTAGTTCCCCCATTAGTACTTTGAAGAATCTGGCAACAAATAATGGTCTCCACTGGGGAGTTCTGCCTCTCCAGTAGGTTTTAGAAATGTGTACAGCAGTTTGGACTGTCACAGTGACTGGAATCCCATTTAGTATGTAGTGAGCAGGTGCTAGGGATGCTAAACATATTCCAATGTGCAAGAATATCTTACACAATAAAAATTGTCTTCCCCAAAGGTCAAGAGAATCCATATTGAGAAACATAGCTCTAGATGTTTATAGGGATGATGGAGAGCTCTAACACAGAGGATTCCTAAAAGAGAAAGGAGTCCTGTTGTTTCAGGAGACTTGGGACTTGGTGGCTCCTGACCCTATGGGGTGCCCTTGGCACCTTTGGATGAGATGGATGGGACCTAGCCAGAAAGGTGAGGAGAGGTGCAACATGCTTACACAGAGACAGGGAAGGACATGAGGATACAGCAAATAACCACTTATCACCTTTCAAAGCTCTAAAGGTCATAGGGCTGTGGAGAAGGTGGAGCAGGTGCTCAGAGACTTAGTTTTGATCACTCAAAGGCAGCAGGGGCTTGGGGTGGGAGATGAATAATTAGGGGGGGTTTCAATGTCTTCCCCAAGAAGATGTATCATAGGTTACTCTTTGGAGATCTGGAAACCACAGGGCAGGTTATGCCAAAAGCCCAGTGGCTATTCTTAGTTTCTGGCTACCAGGTTTGGCTGGGTCAAGAGAGGGCAGCTAAGGACATTAACTGTCCATCAGATAGCAGAGCTATAATACAAGGAACTACTGCCTTGCAGATTGTATTTTAAGGTTCTTCTGGGTTAAAGGGCTGAAGAAGAGGGAAGATCAATTCCTGCACTGACTGAAAGAATTCTGCTGTGAAACGAGCTCAAGGTCCTTGGGAAGATTAGTCTGGCCAGCTCCATTCACAATGCCATTGAGAGAACTCAGACAGCAGATGTAGAGAAAATTATCACTATTAGGGAACAGAGCAATCAGAAAGGGATTTCTTTCTTTATTTTTTGGCTACCATGGGCCAATTACTTCACATCTATCAGTTCCTATTTAATTATAACCATTTAAGAAGCTTCTATTATCATTAACAGATTAAGAAATAGAGTCAGAGAAGATAAGGGTCTCATTCAAAAATGGTGATTAGGGAAATGGCAAAACTGAGATGTAATTACAAAATCTGAGCCCTTGGACAAATTCATGAAGGAAAAATGGAGCTTGTGGCAGTGTAGGTACTAAATTGATGTGTTTAAGCAAAGGGAAATGGTAGGGCCACGGTCACTTTAGTTTCTTGAGCCAAACTTTCCCTATCTATTAAAATGAGAATGATCGATAAAAAGGGAAGACCAGGTTACCATGAGGTAAATCCTATCCTATCAATGAGATAGGATTTAGAAAGTTCTAGCATAGTCCTGGCACAAAGTAGTTGCTCAATAAATGGTGAGCCACAGTAGCCCTTTGTGGTAGCAAAGGTGTCAAAGGAACTTTAGCCGTCATAACCAGAGTCTCTCTGCCCCTTCCATATGTTGCTCAGGGTAAAGGGTAGGGACCTTTATATGACATTCTGAGATAAGCTACAAAGCAGGTCAGAAGTCTGACTAAAACACCAGGATCAGGTCTGGGGTAGAAAAGGGTTATCTAGACTACCAACACCCTGGCCTCCCATCAGTTTGATTTCAAGCAAAGTGAGCTCAGACTGAGCTGGCTGGCTAGAGCCTCCACTGTGTCACTTGCAGGTCAGAAGAGCTAATTTCTGCTGTCAGTACCATCATTATTGTCACCAAACGGGTCTAGCTGGGCTGCTGGTTCCAGGAGCACTTACTCATTGAAAACCAGGTCAGGGGCGAAGTAGAGCATCCTGGAGTTGACGTTGGTAAAGGACCGCCACCCCATAGCAAACACCATGAGTCCCATCCAGGAGTATTGAATGACTGCCATCTGGTCGTCCACATGTAAGTTGCGGAAGCCTGGAGAAGAAGGAGCAGAAGCAGTGGTCAGTCAATACATCAAAGGTCTGAACCAAGTCTGGGCCTATGCTGAGTTGAAAATCTCCAGCACTCAGGCAGCCCGTGAGGAGCCCAGAGACCATCAGTGCTGGCTGCCAGCAAGTGGGAAAAAGAAAATAAAGCAGATAGTGAGGATAATATTCCTTACCCTTCTTACTTTACTGAGCTGTTCAAATGAGATCCTGATGGAGGCAATAGAAGGGCACAGTCATTTGGACAACGAAAATAATCTAACAGTAATTGTTTACAACAAATGAACTCTTCTAAACATGTGACATATTATCTCATTTAATTCTCACAGCAACGAATTAAAATAGGTAGTCTTATTATCCCAGTTCTATGAATCAGTAGAAGTGAGTCACTGAGAGGTCAGAGAACATATCTGAGATCATATGGCTACTAATCAGCAGACCAAGTTCCAGAGCCCAGCAGTCAGACTCCAAAGCCCATGGTCTTGACTGCTATACCTTTCTGAATATGCAGTACAATAGCTGGCTCCTCCACCTGGACTACAGTTCTCAGTTTACAAACCTATCTTTTAGCTCTAATCTGATGCAGCCCTTGCAACATTTCTGGGAGAGGGAAATTAATGGATGCCAGCATATGGATAGGGAATGCCTTGACAGTCATTGCCTCCTTCACACCACTTCAGGCTCTGTCTCTTCTCTCTGACCTTCTTTCTGTCCTATGCTTCCTCTCCATTCTTTTCTGCTTAACAGTTTCCCTGGCCCTACTACTTTCCTACCCTCCTGCCATCCCTACTGCCCTTACTCACAAACGGGCCGTTTGTAATCTGCTTCTCTGAACAAATTTCTTGCAATTTGTCTTGTGACAACTTAGAGCCCAATCATTCTGAGAAACTTAACATTTTCTGAATGCTTTGCACCTTCCCAGGCCTCTCTGCAGCTTGCTGTCTCTGCCAGGCAGTTGTCTTTGCCTAGAATGCATTCCCCACCCCAGACCTTCCATCTGATAAACACCTACTCATCTTTCAAGTCTTAATTCAAAGGCCACCCCTTCTGTGAAGCCCTTTCCAACTCATTCAAGCAGAAGACTTCACAATTCTTCTTTGACTTTCTCACTGTATTTTGTGTAGCTCTAGATAATTATGACCCTTGTTTCACAGCAGTGGAATTTATCTATGTATATGTCTGTCTCTCCCACAAGACTTGAAGCACCTTGAGAACAGGGGCCGTATCTTCTGAGTCATCTTTGCCTCCCTACTACATAACATGGTCCATGTATTTCACTGTGCACTTGAGATACTAACTAAACAAATACTAACTAAACAAATGGGCTAAGTGCCCTCAATTTTTCCCATTTCTTAAAAATGGGAATTAAATGACTTAAGTTCAGAAGACAGGGCATTTCATATGCTATCCTCTGCAATAGCACATAGGTAGAATAGATATGGCCACTTTCTCATGAAGACTTCCAAACAAACAATTGGATATTTAAAGTTCATATATGTATGTATGTATGTATGTGTGTATATACACATATACACACACAAATACACATATAGTGGTATGGGAAATTAAACCCAGGGGCTTTCTATCTCTGAACTACATCACCAGCCCATTTATTTATTTATTTATTTATTTATTTATTTATTTATTTATTTATTTGTCTTTTTAAATTTATTTTGTGGTACTGGGTATTGAAACCAAGGCCATTCTGCCTCTGAGCTATACCCCCAACCCTATTTACTTATTCTGTGACACTGGGGATTTTACCCAGAGGCAAATCTATCTCTGAGCTATATCCCCAGCCCTAATTTATTTTTTAGTTTGAATTAGAGGCTTGCTAAGTTACCACACACTGCTGGCCTCAAATCTGCTATCCTCCTGTCTCATCCTTCTCCAGTACTGTGACTACAAGCATGTGCCACCATGCCCATCTGTGTAAAGTTACAAAGGCATCACCTCAGACCTTATCCCTATCAGCAACTCCTTTCTCTCTTCTCTGATCAATTCAGAATTATCTGAAATATTGTCATGCTATACTTCATTAAGAATGCTTTTTTGAATTTAGATTGAACTTCTTACTTTCATGCTGATGACCTCATTTAACCTTTCTGATAATCCCAGAGAGTTGGTGACACCCATTTTATCAACACAGAACCTGAGGGCCAGAGAAGTTAACTGACTTGCTCAAGATCATACAGTCTACATATGGTCAAACTGGCACCCAGATCATCTGATTTTCTTCTTCAATGCTTTTTCCATTCCAGTGCTGAAGGTCATAGCTCAAGAACTACCAAGGTCACTCACACATTGTCCAGACACATTGTTCTGCTTGGCTGGTTACCTGCCCACCTGTACACACCTCCTGCCCTTTTATTTTAGGTTCCCAAGTCTCTCCAATATCAGGCATTCTAGAGTCCTTCATAGCAACAACCTTGGCTGCAATCTCAATTGCCAGGCCTGTGCCTCTCACCTTCATTGTGCTCACATGCTAATATACTGACTGGATGCGCAGACCTTAAACTACTTCCTGCCTGGAGACTTTCTGCAATATAGAATGTCTGGGACTGAAGTTTCCCAGTAGCAGACAAGAATCAGGTTCCAAGCAGGTGACATCCAAGCATCCCTTGGGGAGAGGCAATAGACAGAAAAAAGTGCCTTGGCTGGTGAGCCCTGATCTTCTAGTGAAGTGTGTGAATGTGAACATGTATGGAGGGATGATGATTAAACAGTGCAAGCCAGGCATGGTGGCCCATGCCTATAATCCCATTACTTGGAAGCTGAGACAGGAAGATTGCAGGTTCACTGCTAGCCTCAGCAACTTAGAGACCTTCACAATGTATACAGACCTTGTTTCTTAAATAAAAAGGGCTGGAGTATAGCTTGGAGGTAGAATGTGTTTCCTGGGTTCATTCCCCAAGAACCAAAAAAAAAAAAAAAAAAAAAGATTAAACAGTACAGGATTAAAGAAACTTTCCATGCAGATTATTCCTCCTCCCACCTTAAGATTCCAGAGTACTAACTAAATAGGTGAGATAAGGGGAAACTTATTTTGACTAATTAACAATCCTTACTGAGAACTGCTTAGCATTCAAACCGAATGACTATGTACACATCAGCAATGCAGAAGCTTAATTTTCCTAAAGGTTCAATATGATTGCAACACTTTAAGTGTTCTCTTGGTGCCTGAATTTCAAAGTGGCCTGCTTAGATAGTATGGTTAGCAAGGGATGATTTGAGGAAACAGTGGCATAAGCTCTACAGATTTCCTTAAGCACATATCCACTCAACACCTATTTGCCACTGTGCTAGGCTGCGCTGGAAAAATAGAGAGAAGTCATTCTCAGGTTGCAAAATACACTGAACAGACTAGGAAGTAGAAGTTTGTTTTCTCATTAGAATCTACTTGACATCATTATTAGCAATCAACAGTGGAAACAGGCACATACTCCCATGCCTAGTCTGGAGCAATGGGCTCAAAGCAAGGCCGGTTTGTAAATCTTTACTGTTATGGTGCACCTGCCAGCCAAGGTCTTCAAAGACAATTCAACTTTAGAGTCTGAGCATGCACTGCTAGGCAAGCTTGGTGGTAGCTTATATTGAGCTTATTGAAATCAGTGACTTAGTAATCAAACTTCATAATAATGAACTACCATTTAGAGAGCACCTATTATATTTTGACTACTGTACTAGGTACACTTAATCGGTAATAATTTCTATGTTGATGAAAATTTTCAAGGCAGCAATTGTTCCACCATCTCTACAAATAAGAAGAGAGAAGCACAAGGAAGACATGTGATCTGCTTGTGGTCATACAACCAGTAAATAGCTAGCATTCTAAACCAGAGACATCTGATTCTAAATATACTGTGTACATACAATATAGTTCCCTGACCCAAAAATACAGTTGTAATTTATTACAGATATAATTTACTAATGTGCTGGGTACCTGAGTATGCAATTTCTAGATATCATTATCATTGAAAACTTATAACAAAATTTATGTAACTAGGTGCTCAGCACAGTAATGCCTTGTATAGGATAGGAACTCAATCTGTTAGATGAGTAAATTACTTGAACTACAGGTGATATTGACAATAGGAATAGCAGTTCTTATGAATGTGGTAATCAGCTTTCTTTCGAAGCTATTCTTCTAAATGACTCAGAGTCAGAGATCACTTACTCTGACAAGATAGATAGTGAACTGACTTTGGCTTGCAGATTCATTAATGTAAGGAGAGGGCTTCCCTCCTGAGGACTGAACCAAGGAAAGAGTAATCTTCAGTCGTACAAATTCTACCATAGAGATTTATACTAGTTTATGGTCAAGACCACCAAATTAGAAATCAGAGGGTCTGAGCTCAAGTTCTGGTTCTGTGACCAATGGAAGAAGTTAACCTCTTTGAGCTGAGTCATGTGAAATGGAAATAATAGACCCATGATTCATATGACTGTTTTGAGGATCATATATGTGAAAGAGCTCTGTACCCTAAAAAGAGAGATATGTTACTATTTGGAAACAGCTTGGGAAGATTAAACTTTGAATCTCTATCAAACACATGACATTAAGAACTCCAGCTAAATAAGTGATAAGAATTAAAGCAACGTTCTCTTTCTTTCTGTGTGAACTCTCATTTTTGGCACAGTGCATATCCACCCAGAGGCCTTGGGCCTCCTTCCCAGTGATCTTATTGGCTAGTCAACCTTCACTTCCCAAGCTGGGAAAATGTTAGCCACGGTCTGGTGGCTGCGACTGGGCCTTGTGAGGTAGAAATACAAAATAGGGGCCTGATGGGCAACATGTAATGTTTCTAGTAGTAGCAATTCCACAATAGGACTCAAGTGGCCTTCAGTGAGGCTTTGGCCCCTAGTTGTAAAGCCCACAGTAACAGAATTGCAGGGGGCTGTAGACTATATATAGAATGGAAGGCAGATGGGATTTGGAATCAGGAGAGGACCAGGAATCAAGTTCTGGCTCTACTACTTGCTGGCTGTGTAACTGTAGGCCAATTACATCTCTTTTCAGAACTTCACTGTCTTTGTAAAATAGGAGAAAGAACTACTTTGTAGGATTCTTATGAGAATCAGGATCAGGTAATACATAGGAATCAGATCAAGCAATACATAGGAAACACTATTTTCGCCATAAATTTCCATTTGAATAGTAATTATTATTAGAAGACAGGTTAATCTTTGACTCCACAGGAGGACATTTGGTTGTTGATATTTCAAAAGAATCTTTGAATCATGTAATCTCAGGATTAGGAAAACCTTTAAAGAGCATATGCTTCACTGATTTTCAAACTGTGTTCCCTGAAGCCACAAGATTCTGCAAGAGTGATTTGGGGCCTACCTGGGGTGGTGATGGAGAGGCTGAGCTGGTGAGACAAAGGCCTACAACTCTAACTTTAAATATACTAGTCCCACTTGTGTCTGTGTAAAATGCTTTTGAAAATTAAAATTTATTTTTTTTAATTTCTATTTTTAAATTTTAAATATTAGTTCATATTAACTGTACAAAAATAAGCTAGGCACGGTGGAGCATGCCTGTAATCCCAGTACTTGGAGGCTGTGGCAGGAGGATTACAGGTTTGAGGCCAGCCTGAGCAAATTTTGGAAACCCTATCTCAAAATTAAAAGAAAAATAAAAAGTGCTGGAAGTGTAGCTCAATGATAGGGCACCTCTGGGTTTAATCCCCAGCATCACACAAAAACTAACTTTACAAAAACAATTTTTATGCAGGGTAGGATTCTAACCTAGGACCTTACATATGATGATCAAGTTCTATACCACTGAGATACAGTCCCAGCCATTTTTGTACAAATTTTTTGAGAAATAAAGCATTTGAAAACCAAAGGAAAGTTTGTGAGTCTTGATAGAAGATCCTAAAACTTCCCTAATCTGTAAGTTTTAATAATCAAACTTGTTTAAACAACAGATGGCCTAGTAAGGATCTCCACCACTGGAGGTATCCAAACAGAAGTTAAACAAACACTTGACAATTCTTTCACTATTGCCTATACTTTCCTCCCACTATGATTCCTGAGGTAGTTTAAAGAACACTCAAGGTTCCTTGAAGGAAAATTTAGAAACAAACTACCCTTCACACATTATACAAATAGAGATACTGAGAAGAAGGGGAAGAAACTGCATATCGAGTTATCAGCAGAGCTGAGATAAAAACCCAAGTGTTCTGATTTCCAACCCCATGTTCTTTCTCCCATACTATAAGATTTCCCATAGTATAGCATCTGAAGGTGATACTGAAGACAGAATATCAGCCAGGATCAAGATTACCTTTGGGGTGAGCCTACTTGTACATACATAGAAAGGCATCCTAAGGCATGTGTAGGTATGTATCTATGTGATTCATGATTATGGGAACATTTGCTGACCACATCTGGGGTTGAATGAGAAAACCTGACTTCTGTGCATCAATATGAATCACATGGGACAATCTATCATGCTTCCTTTCTCTGTTTTCTGACTCAATACCCTTATGGTATTTTTAAATTTTTATTTTGGTACTAGGGACTAAAACCAAGGGCTTTCTACCATTGAGCTACACTGCCAGCCCTTTATAATTTTTATTTGAAACAGGGTCTTGATAAGTTGCTGAGGCTGCCCTCAATGTTGTGATGCCCCTGTCTCAGCCTCCCAAGTACTGGGTTTACTGATGTGCACCACTATGGCCAACTTATTTTCTTCTTTTCTGTAGGTGTTTTTTCATTCTCTTGGTACTGATAGTGACTTTTTTGTCTCCTGGTACTGATAGTGACGTGTGTGTGTGTGTGTGTGTGTGTGTGTGTGTGTGTACCTGGGATTAAAACCAGAGCTATTCTACCTCCAAGCTACACCCCCAGCAGAGTGTTTTGCTAAGTCTCCCTAAATTGTTGAGGCTGTCCTCAAACCTGTGATCTTCCTCTCTCGGTTTCCCAAGTACAAGGATTACAAGAGTGTATCATTGTGCCTGGCTCAATTTCCATAAGTTTAAAGTGAGGATTATCCTAAACCCTTGCCCATTATGGTGACGGTGAGAATTTGATAGGTTAGTGGGAACTTGGCCCATAAAAGTGCTCAGTAAATCTGATCTCCCTTATCCCATGCCCTCATTGTTGTTTCCCTTACCAGGCAAAGCCTTGGCCCACTTTACTACATGCACAAGCTGTCTCTCTCCCAGTTCGTTGAGGCTGGAGAGCAAGGCTGCAAAGGAGTCAGGTTGGTTGTTGTCATGTCCAGCACACACCACGCCTGGCTCAATGGCTTCCAGGACATTCAGAAAGATGGGCTGACACTCATAGCCTTCGATGTGTGATACTGTCATCTTCTGTGATGGCTCTTCGGTGGGGCTCCCAGCGCTGGAAGACTCTCCTTCCTCCTGTAGTTTTAGATTGCCAAGTTTCTTCAGCTTACGGGCTAATGGAATAAGAGAGAAACTTGAATTTATCACAGTAACCAAAAACACACGACAAAGCTACCCTGTTAGAAAAATTCCCTGAGCTAGCTGGGCATGGTGGCACACGCTTGTAATCCCAGCATTTGGGAGGCTGAGACCGGGGGATCCGGGTTAGTGGCCAGCCTCAGCTACCTAGTGAGGCACTCTGCAAATAAAAAATAGGGCTGGGTGTATAGCTTGGAGGTAGAATGCCCCCTGAGTTCAATCCCCAGTACCGCAAAAAAAAAAAAAAAAAAAAGAAAAATTCCCTGAGCTAAGATGTTTATTTTCCCTGGTCACAGACTCTAAACTATCTAAGAACAGGTGCCCATTCAATATTGGTTTGAATAGATGATTCATCATCCCAATGCTTGCTAAGCCTTGATGTTCATAACTTGCTTTCTCCCCCAATTCTTGTGCCAGACCAAACAAGAATACCCTAAGATTTGACTCTACCTAAATGAAGACTTCAGTAATTCATACCTGGACCTTCAGTTAACTCATTTACAAATGTTTATGATTCATTTATTTATTTACTCATTAATTTATTCAATATACATCCATTATTAGACATTTGTTTCTAGGTGAGGGAAAGGTCACAGGCCTTGCCCCAGTCAGACACAGGAGAAATAAAGGCCCACAAATGATTCTTTAAAATGTCAAACCAGTAAATGCTACAAGAGAAGCATAAAGGAAAATAAAGCAAACAATAATCTCTTGGCATAGGTGGGTTAGAAAATGATTCACATTGAAGATGACATTTGGCCTAGACCTTGAAGACTGATGAAGATTCTAGCAGATAGAGATGAGCGGGAGGGGGCAAAACCACTGAGGAGTGTTTGGGAGAACAAGTCGGCATCAGTGTGGCTGAAATGTATATTGGATATATAAAAAGAGTGCTTACTTATAAGGCTGAAACAAAGATGAGGCTTGATGTATTTTTTTGTACAGGAAAAACCAGGAAGTATTCTACCTCTGATTTACACTCCAGTCCTTTTATAAATTTAGGCATCATATGGAAACAAGGTTTCAAAAATGGCCTAGATGGTCCCTTATATTCTTATATTACCAAATTCTATCATCTCAATTTAGGTGCAATAAATGAGAATTTTCTGGTGTGTTTCTACTGAAAACTATAATGTGTCTGTGATGACAGAATTATACTTAAAGCTGAACATGCAATGTAACAAACATATTGATTTTTCTTGTTTAGGGGAAATGGAGAAAGTGAAAGTTTGAAATACCTAATAATATTAAAGAAATAACACAATGACTCTTCCTGTATCAATCTGACTATACAATGGGAACCATTAGAAAAAAATGATAGAAATGACATTATTTAAAACACAATAATCCACACACACACACACACACACACACACACACACATATTTAGAGGTCCCTGGGCATCCCAGTGTTTACTTTGTACTATTTTCCTTAGCATTTTTATTACCAGAAGTATAAATAATTGAAGAGGTCATAACTCTGAGGTCTAGCATTGGCAGATGCACTGGGGGTGGATCATAAACCAATGTTTCTGTAATCCTTTTAAAATAATAATAATAATAAATAAAAATGCAGAAAATAAAGAGAAGTTCATTTCTCAATTTAAATGGATAAATACAGCAAAGCCTGCTTCTCATCTGTTTCTACCTCCTGTAGGAAAAGATATCAAGAACTGACTTTCAGATTTAACTGGAAAAATAAGTTGTGCAGTGTAAAGTCCAATGATGGTTTTGTTCAGCAAATCAATGCAAGTATGGGCCATATACTATTAGGATAGAGAAGAAGAAAATGATGGAGCTGGTGGTCCAAGAGGAGTACAATGAGAATTCAGAAAAATAACAAGAGAGCCTAGAAAAACAACTCTGAGTGCAATATAGCCTTGTCTAGCAATCATTTCTGCAGGGATTTGGTACAGCCAGTAATGAGATATGCATACTCACTGCCAACTCCCACCTCCCACCAAGGGCACAGGCTAGAAGATATAGTTTGTGGGCCAAGCCCATCTTCTCCAGGAGCTAGATTTTTAGCCTTCACAATATCTTTTCATCCAGTGAACTCACTGTTGACATGAGATTTTGTACAAGGCTCCATGGACTGGTGATGCCTATACTATCTGTTTAACTGGTGCAATTCCTGTAGAGAGACCCTCACTATCACTGGCACTTTCTGGCCTTCAGCTCAGAGTTGCCAGACCATGAAGTCCCCTTCTAGCATGGTAGAGGACAGAGGTGTAATTAGCCATGTGGCTGAGCTAAGTAAGCAAAATAGAAGTAATTATTTTTTCTTGGGGGAAGAGATTATTTATTTATTTATTTTTATTTTATTTAGTGGGTACTGGGTATTGAACTCAGGAGTGTTCTATCTCTGAGCTACATCTCCAGCCCTATTTTATTTTTTATTTTGAAACAAGGTCTCACTAAGTTGCTGAGGCTGGCCTGAAATCTTCAGTCCTCCTATCTCAGCCTCCCAAGTACTGGGAATACAAGAATGTACCACCATGTATGGCAAAGAGTAACTACTATTTTGGGGGGGCTCTATATGTGACATCATTTAACTCCACAGCATTCTTAGGGGATAGTGATATTTCTTATCCCTGGTTTACAGTTGAGTTAACTGAGTGATCAAGAAAGAGAACCTAATAATTGGAAAGTGCTCTGCTGACTACAAAGTCCACATTCTCTCTACAGTGTCATGCTACTTCCCATTCCTAGAAGGTATTCATATGATACACAAAAATATTCCTGAAACTCGTGTATTTTTGTTTGTTTTTGGTACTGGGGACTGAACTCAGGAGCATTCTACCTCCAAGCTGCTACAACACCTGCTTCCTTACTTGTTTGTTCAATTTGGTACTAGGGATTGAACCCAGGGGCATTCTACCTCTGAGCTGCACCTCAAACCCTTTTTATTTTATTTTATTTATTTATTTATTTATTTTGCGGTACTGGGGATTGAACCCAGGGACATTCTACCCCCCAGTTACATCCCCAGTCCTATTTTGAAACAGGGTATCACTAAGTTGTGGAGGACCCACTAAGTAGATGAGGCTGGCCGTGAACCCCGATCCTCCTGTCTCAGCCTCCCAAGTACTGAGATTACAAGCATGCGCCATCACACCCGGTTCTCTTTTTCTTTTTTATTTGAGACAGGGTCTTACTAAGTTGTTGAGGTTGACCTCAAACTTGTTATCTTCCTGCTTCAGCCTTCCAAGTACTAGAATTCAGTCCTTAGCCACTATTTTGGGACTTTTAACATTAGTCCAACTTTTCAAGTCAAAGATGGAAAGGTTGAAGCTGACCTAGTGGCAGACTAGGGTTCTTCTCAATTTTTAATTCCCTATGCTAAGTTGGCATTGGCATTTTGTGTGTGTGTGTGTGTGTGTGTGGTTCTGGGGATTGAACCCAGGGACATTCTGACTGTGAGCTGTACCACCAGCCCTATTTTATTATTTATTTTGAATCAGGATATTGTTAAATTGCTGAGGGTCAGCCGGGCGTGGTGGCACACGCTTGTAATCCCAGCATTCGGGAGGCTGAGACCGGAGGATCCGGGTTCGCGGCCAGCCTCAGCTACCTAGTGAGGCACTCCGCAACTTAGTGAGACTCGGTTTCAAAATAAAGAATAAAAAATAGGGCTGGAGGTGTAGCTCGGAGGTAGAATACCTCTGAGTTCAATCCCCAGTACCAAAAAAAATTGCTGAGGGTCTCTGTGTCACTGAGGCCCTGGCCTTGAACTTGTGATGCTCCTGTCTAAGCGTCCCAAGTACTAGGATTACAGGCATGAACCACTGCTCCCAAATTTGGCTGTATTTTTACTAACTCATTCTTGCTCTGTCTTAGATTTTACCTCCCTGAGCTCCTTCTAGATGTGCACTATCCACATAATGTGTGCCTATTTAAATTGAAATTAAATAAAATTAAAAATATAACCCCTGGTCTTGTCTCACTGGATATATTTCCACCATTCAAAAGTCATATGCAGCTAGTGGCTGCTAAATTGGACGACACAGATATAAAACACTTCCATTATCTTAGAAAATTTTTATTGAATGAGGTTGTGAATATGGATTGCCCTCTGGGGCAGCTGTTCCATTTGCCATACTCTACTAAAGCTATTGATAAGGAAGAAAAGAATCCAAATGAATTAATATAGATGAATCCATGGGCTTTGGGAAAAGGTGGAGGGACCCACAGAGCAACTGGTGCTGGTGCCATCAGTGAGATATAATCTGTCACCTCTACTCTCCCACTGATAACTCAGATCTCAGTGGGGTGATGGCTTGTGGACTGAAACAAATTTATTACAAGTAAGATCAATATGTGTGAAGACTGTGGAGAATCCATCAAGATGAAATAATTCCCTACTCTGTGTAGGAAACCTGGCTGGCATTTTAACATACTTTCCCCTAGACCTATAAGGCATCTGCTTGGGAAAGATAGGCTGCATTCTACCTTGCTTCCAGCACCCAGGTAATGTGCTGTCCCCGTGGCCATAGTGGCCCAAGCCGCACCAGGTGTTCTGGCCTCTCTGCCTGAAGAGGGTGACTGTACTGAACATAATTGAAATCGGATTCCATTCATTCTGCCGGGGGATCCTCTGTTCTCTCTCTGAAGCAGAGCTCAGCATGTCACTAGATGACTTGGAATGCTGGACAATGAAGCTTGATAGTCTCAGCTGTTACTCAATGCCCAAGGCCTTGTTTTCTTCCATGAAGGCCGCCTCCATGCCCCGCCCTTCGTCTGCACCTGAGCCCCAGAGTCAAATCTAATTCTTTCATGAGGCAGACGCTAGCCAGACACTGTGTCAAGGCAGAGACTCATTGGCTTACTTAAACTGAGTGGTGAGGCAAGGAAAAGGGAACAGTAAATGGATAATTCTGATTGTATGTGAGTTGCTTTGCATCTCTTTCCTGTTTTTCATTCTTAGGTCAGAGCTGTGACAAGAAAGGATCTTGGCAAGATTCTTCCTTTTCTGTACCTGCTCTTATTTGTAGTACTCATGATTGAACCCAGGGACATTCTACTTCCAAGCTATACACCCAGCCCTTTATTTTTTTTTTTTAATATTTAAACAGGGTCTTGTTAAGTTTCTCAGGCTGGCCTTGAATATGCAATCATCCTGTCTCAGCCTCCCAAGTACTTGTATTAGAGACATGCACCACTGCACCTAACTGATTTAATTAATTAATTAATTAATTAATTTTTTGTACTGGAGATTGAACCCAAGGGCATTCTATCTCTGAGTAACACCAAGCTCTATTTTATTTTTATGTTGAAACAGAGTCTTGCTGAGTTACTGAAGCTGGCCTGGAACCTGCGATCCTCCTGTACCAGCCTCCCAAGTACTAGGATTAAAGGGTTGCACCACCATACCCAGCTCTGCACTCACTCTTCATGGACTTAAAGCACCTGGTCTAATATAATTGGATCCTATGGGAAGTTCATTTTCAGCCTTGGGGCACTAGATTCTGGTGGGGGCTATCCATAAAGTACTAGAGAAAGATTTTTCAAATCTTGTTCCATAGTTTGTTTCTGAGGAGCAGAAGTGATTAACCTATGCTTCTCTAGCCTTTTTGACCTTCAGGCACTGATTCAGCTTCATTCCTTCCCACCCCAAGATATATGCCTTCTCATTTAAGGGAGAAGTGAATGTGTGGTGAAGTTTCCAAAGCCTTAGAAATTTTGAGTCCTTCTGCCTAAGATCAAGGATATATCTCTTCCCCACATCTCACAGAATTTAGAATATAACAGAATTACCTTCTACGAGAGGCTAACTTCTAATGAGGCCTTCAAATATACACACCTACTTCCAGTTATGCACTCAAACAGTAATCTAGGTGCTATTGTGAAACGACTAGGCAGATGTAATTAAGGTTCTAATTTGGTTGAATTTTAAGGACGGTTATCTTTGATGAGACTGACCTAATGAGGTGAGCCCTTAAAAGGTAGTAGGCTCTCCCTGGGAAAGCATTCACTGAGTGAGAGGGATTCACCACAAGAAAGAGTTCATATTGCTGGCTTTAAAGGTATTGGGTCCACATAGCAAGGAAAAAAGGCAGCCTCCAAGAGCTGAGCATGGCTCTTGGCTGATAACCAAAAAATGAAACGAAATAGGAACCTTAGTCCTGCAACCACAAAGAACTGAACCCCAACATAATCATGCATGCTAGTCAGGGTACCCTGAACTGCAGGTTATAATGCAGCCTCACCACAACCTTGATTTCATAAGCTGCTTAATGGGTATTGTTTGAAGGTGCTAAGTTTGTGGTAATGTGTTGTGGTGATAGAAATCTAATACACTTTCCTTACAAAAGGTGGAATAAGGAAAAGTAGTAAGCTTTGGTGTCAGCCAGTCTTGGGTTCAAATTTAAGCTCTGCCAATGACTAAACTTAACAACTCTGAGACCTTTGTTTAGCTTCTCTGAGATTTATTCAACTGTAAAAGTTGTGTGCTGTCACCTATTTCTTATGCCACTTATGAAAACAGAATCAAAGAATGCCTGGCATAGACTGAGCCCTCCAAAACGGTTTCTTAACTCTCCATCCATTCCTAAGGAGTGAAATGGCTTGTAGGTGACCTAACTTAGGCTTGGGAAAGGGGAGAGAACAAGAATGGCATGGAAGAGAAGCATAACACAGTATGAAATGAAAAGCAATAGCTGAGTTTCTTCAGCACATAAATACCTATAAAACTAAATTCAGATAGGAAATGTAATTTGAAATGCTAAGTGAACATAAAGGCAGGCTTGGGGCAAGGCTGAAAATTTTTTGTGAAACCAGACTAGGCTGTACTTATGTGAATGCATGTGAATAAATACATGTGTGTGTGTGTGCAACATTTGTAATTAAGCATTGTAATCAATGCTTAAAGCTAAGGGTCATGAACCCAAGTACTGTCACAAGTTAGGCAGAGAAATAAATGAGTAAAAGCCCTGGGAAATAGAAATAGGAAGAAGGGCTGTGGACAGTGACAGTGATTGATGCCCTGCCTAAGGGAAGTCTATGTCAATTTTCTAAACAAATACTGCTCTGGACAAATAAAATTTTGCAGGGGGATTTTGACTTGGTGAAAGCCAGTTTGTGGTTTCTGGCTTAAATAATGCCAGGTATCTCTCCAACTACTAGGATTAGAGTCAGGGGATCTCACTATACGACTTGAAGACTAGAAGTTCAGAGGAATACTAGATTAAGAGCTAAGGGAACTCCTGTGGAACCTTGGCAATGTCCCTTTTTCTCTCTGGTCTCAGTTTCATTATAAATGTAGATAGTAGTTAAGAACAAAGATTCCATTCAGATACAATGGAGCACGCCTGTAATCCCAGTACTTAGGAAGCCAAGGCAGGAGGATCACAGGTTTCAGGCAAGCCTCAGCAATTTAGTGAGACCCTCAGAAACCTAGTGAGACCCTCTTTCAAAAGAAAAAAAATAATAAATTAGGGCTGGGGGTGGTTGTAGCTCAGAGATAGAATGCCCTGGGTTAAATCTCCAGAAGCAAGAAATGAAAAAAAGATTTTGGAATCAGGCTGTCTCAATTGTAACCTTGACTCTATCATTGAATAGCTATGTGGCTTTGGGAAAGACTCACCCTTTCTGTATCTCAGTTAACACATTTGTAAAGTGAGGATATTATCGGTACCTGAATCATTAGTTTGTTCCAAGAAATAAGGGAACTGTGATGGTGTCTGAGAGTAGAAGGCAGATTCTATTTTACCAAAAGGGCTTTCCAAGACCGAGCATGGTGAAAAATGCACTGAACTCCAGGAGGCAGAATGCACTAATGACATCAAAATTTCTAAAATGTTATTCACAGTAAAGGGTTAATTATGTTTGGTAGTGGTATCAGAGTCTTACAGGGATGTGTGACCTTGAGCAAATCCCATGATTTCTCCCATGCCTCAGTTTTCTTATCTGTATAATGGTGAGGATCTGATTATCATGACTACTGCATAAAACTCTTTTTAGGAGAAAAGGAGATAAGCCCAGTGAGAATGCTTTGAATCCTGTGAAAGTGTACACTAATGGACAGGCTATGACTTTTTCTGAGAATGATCTCTAGATGGAAAACATCCGGAAAATATGCCTAGAGTGGAAAACTATTTGGAGTGCAGCCTTTCGTGTTGGGTACCAAGCTTCAAGCCAAAGACTGAGGGCCAAACCATAAGGTTTCAGAATCCTAACAGAAAAACAGGATCTACTTTGTAGGGTCGTTGTGGTTTTCCAAAAGGGAATGTGTGTAAAGTGTGTGAGTCAATTATGCAGGTCAATCAATGGTGGCTGTCACAATTGCTACTCACTGAGCCTCAGTGTTCTATCTTCATTGCCCTATATCCCAAGTAGGTGAACTTCTTTTTGCAAAAGCTAACTGAAGAAACATACAGAGTTTCCACCAAGACTGAAATTTTGTAGGAGAGAGAATCAGAGTTAGAAGGATTCCTAGACATCAACTGTTTACAATAATAGACCCCAAGGTTTCTTTCTGTGAGTTTCTTCAAGGGCCTCTGAGAAAAGACAACGTGAGCCTAAGCATGTGGCTCAAGACACCACACTTTCTTTCAAACCAGAGCACCAGGACTTTCTGTTATACCTACATTTGGGACTCCATGTCAGATTCCATTTGTGAAAAGGAGTTTGAAGCCTCTGGATCTTGTCTATTCTTTCCTGCCCTCTCCAGATCAATCTCTATTTTGTAGATGAGAAGACTGAAGGCCAAAGAGATCACAGGGCTAGATGGTGGCAGAACACAAACTAGGACCAGATATCCTGGCTTCTACTATGGCACTCTGCTTTTCATCTGGTTGAATAGCATGTTATTGGAGAGAAGGGTAAGTGGTGGGAGTTAGAGTTGGGTGGGGAAGAACTAGGACAGGGACAAAAGGCAGGGGGCAGAGCCAGTCCTTGGCAGGCATGGAAGGAGAGATTAGCAGGGGGTGCAAACAGGCAAGAAGGCTCCTTGGTCCTTCCCCCCACGCCCCCATTCTTTTCCCAGCCCAATTCTGGGTCAGAGGCATAGCCAGGGGAAAGACTATCAAATTTTATCTTTCAAGGTTTATGTTGGACTATTTAGTCTAATGGTTTTTAGTTCATGGAGGAGTAAACGTAATTAATAATAGAATGATATGCAATGCTGCATATCCTTGCCAAAGCACAGGATCTGGCAGAAACGATTTCCAAGTCTCCTCTCTCTGATTACTGAGCCAGAAGAAAGGGGTTCAATGTCCACATGCCATCCCAAGTGAGGGGCACAAGGTCATTACCAGAACCCTGCTCATGTGAAATTTCAAAGCTTGGAAATGCTTTTGCATACCAGGTTTTTCCACTGGAAAAAGTAACTACATGAATTTAGAGCATACATGCTTTTACAATTACATTTAAACTGACATTAAAAACAAATGTGAAACAGTCCATGCTGAACAGGTCAGCATGACCTGGAAAGCAAACGAGAGGGGGGAAAAAAGGAAAAAAGAAAAGAAAAAAAGAAAGAAGGGTCCAATGTTAACAGCATTAATTCTGTCAGTCTGTTGTAAATAAGAGAATACCATCGGTGTATTAATGGTTTTATTAAAGGAAAATTTCACTAGCAGAAATATGCAACATTCAAACAAATAGAAAGCAGTTAAAAAATAAACCACATTAGCCCTTTCAATTCACATTAGGGAACTTCTAGTTGGCCTGGAGATTAAGATTCTGCCCTAAGGAGGGGGAAACTCCCCTCCTGAAGTCCTTCCTTGGCTCTTCTCCAGAATGCTGCTGAGTCAGGGGAAAGAGAAAGATGTGTGTGTGTGTGTGTGTGTGTGTGTGTGTGTGTGCGCGCGCGCGCGTGCGCTCACATGTGTGCACATGTGCACGTGTGGAGACTGGAGAAGGAAGAGTGTGGGAAAGGCCAGTCCCTGGAAAGGCAGGGAGCATATTTCTGCCTTTCATATTTATCTACCCCTAGCCTCACAAACCCCACCTCCACAAGAAGGAAACTGGCTTCAATAAGGATGTTCTGGGAGAGAGACGGAGGCTCCAAGTGGCTCTTCTACATCAGTGCAGTGTGTGTGTGTGTGTGTGTGTGTGTGTGTGTGTGTGTGTGTTTATGGTGTTGGGATTTGAACCTTAGGGGCATTCTGCCTCTGAGATACACTCCTAGCCCTCATTTTATTTTGAAACAGAGTCTTGCTAAATTGCTGAGGCTGACCTTAGCCTCCCTACTACTGGAATTATAGGTGTGTGCCACCAAACCCAGCCATCAATACTATGTTCAAGGTTGGTTTAGAAGGTGTTACACTTGACGGACAGGCAATTATGTGATGTGACGGGATTGTGGGGAGTACTGGAGCTCAAAGGTTAAATACTGAGGGAAAGTAAGATTCACTTTCTTCTACCATCCAAACTTCAATAGGGAACACTTGAAGTAGGCACTGTTTTTCAGGCTTTGCTTTCTTCCTCCTTATGAAAGGTTCTCAAGTATGTGAGCTCCTGAAAACAGAGTTGCCTTGACTTTGGGAAGAAGATGAAGGAGAAGTCTCTGACTTTAGTCTTCTTGTGTGTGTGTATGTTTTTTTGTTTTATTTTTTTTGTTTGTTTGTTTGCAGTACTGGGGATTGAACTCAGGGGCATTCTACCTCCGAGCTATACCCCAGCCCTATTTTTTATTCTTTTATTTGGAAACAGGGTCTCACTAAGTTGCAGAGTGCCTCACTAGGTAGCTGAGGCTGGCCGCGAACCCGGATCCTCCAGTCTCAGCCTCCCAAATGCTGGGATTACAAGCGTGCGCCACCATGTCTGGCTCCTTGTGTTTTTAAGAGAGGGAATGGCTGGCATCTCCTCCAGGAGAAGCAGAAATTTTGTCCTTGTTTACTGAATGTCTGTGGATCAGTCACTACCTTCGACACTGTGATGGAGCCTGAGGCTAAGAGCCAGGTCCTTGGCAGTCCGGAAAAGAGAAGTGAAGAGGAAACCCTACATATTGTCTAATAAACCAGATATCCATGTTTATAGCAACACAATTCAAAATAGCCAAGTTATGGATCCAACCTAGGTGCCTGTCGACAGATGAATAAAGAAAATGGGGTGTATACATAAAACAGAGTCATAAAGAAGAAAAAATTATGTCATTTTCAGGAACATGGATGGAACTGTAGAACATCATGCTAAGTGAGATCATCCAGACTCAGAAAGTCAAGGGTCATATACTTTCTCTCATATGTGGAAGCCAGAGTGAAAATAGAAAACAAAAGAGACTTCAGATAATAGGAAGAGGGATCAATAGAATAGCGGAAGGGGATTAGGGGAGAAGAAAGGCAGGATTGAGGAAGGAAACAGTTCCATTAAAGCTATATTTATATATAAAGGTATCACTACCAATATCACTAACATGTGAAGGAAGGGAGGAGGGGGGTAGGGTGGGTCAGGAGGGAAACACACCAAGTGCTATGTACATGCATGCTTGTATCACTTTGAACCTCACTATGGTGTATAATCGCAATGCACCAATACAAGCATACTTTAAAAAGATGACCATGGGAGACTCAGACAGGCACAGTGGCTTCTTATGTAAGGTAGCACCTTGAGTCTCATCAGCAAAGTTTCTTCCCAGCAGAACATGATGAAAAGCAAGTGACCCAGACAGAGCTTCACGGCATCCCAGAGGCAGTGCCTGGATGCTGTCACATTTGACCAAGAACCATCATTCTGCCAATGCCATGCTACTTTACAGGAAGAAACATTCATGATATACACAACTATGTACAACTCTGGCTTCTAGAGCTAGTCCTCACAACATCCCTGTGAGGTAGGGAAAAACTGTCCATCCCATCAGGATGAGTCCACAATCAAGAGAGCAGCTCCCAGTATCAACGTTGGAGCGTGTGGCTAGAACTCCAACTCTTAAGCTCCTAGGCTTCAGACTGCAGGTTTTTCTGGGCTATCCACTAGAAGCCTCTGGAGCCCTCATTTTGAATGAGGTAGGTCAGCCTTTCTTCAGTGTCTGGTCGTTCTGAGATGCTTGCAATTGCCAACTCGAAATTTTTCTGATATAAAAGAAAGATCTGTTGAGTGTAGCAGCTTAAAGATGGGCTTGCACCTAACAGGCCCCATAACCAGTTATCTGAGTCAGGTCGTCTGATGTTGGAGACAACATGCAAAATTGGGGTGAGGGGTAGTTGTCATTTTGGAATGAGGGGTCTCCATTTCTCTTTTCCTGCCTACTTGCAAGACAAAGGTAAGATGGGGAATAGGAAATTGTTAACTTGGAGATTTTTTTTTGCTTTATTGAAAAATATGATAAATAATGTATATATGTATGTGAACATCTGTATACAATGGACAAAACTTTATTTGGGAAGGGGAGATATAGGATAAAATAAGGAAGGTGGAATTTAATAGTTTCATTAGAGCCACTTAGAGACCAACAAAGATTCCTTATTAGGGTTTCCTGAGTTTCTTGCAACAGCCAAACAATTCTACAATATTCCCTAAGCATTATTAATTAGCCTTGAAATGGAAATACTTTCAAATCAATTTCCAAGGGCTGAACACCTCGCTAATCAAAGTTTCCATTCCTTATTTTCCATCCCAGGAAGAGTCCTCAGTCTCTTGGTTTCATCATGGCCATTATGACACCTCACTTCACAGGCTTGGGTTGGTGACCTTTTATGTTGGTCAAGATCCAGGTTTCTTCTTAGTTCCAAATGCTAGCCCAAGTTTTCTGCAGGTGCTGAGTGCTTACATGTTTTGAACTGCTGACTGCTAGAAGGCTGAAATGTTCCTTAATGATTAATTCTCACTTCAGCCACAGAAGCATTGATCCAATGGGGGTATTAAGCTGGGGAAAAGAAGACACTTATATGCTAGGGTTAAGAGATCTAAAATGTTTAGCACAGATTAACCGGGATAGGAAGAATGAAATCTGATCCCATGACCCAGGTTAGTGATGACATTTCCAGTTTACTTCCTAGATACTGGTTGCTTTGTAGGTATCAATAACAGATAATCTGAGGGCTCAACTGGCTCTGTACTTTTCCCCTTAGTTCTACTTCTAAGCAACATGATCTCCAAAGATGTCCAAATGTCTCTCAAGGGGCATCTAGTTTAGGTAAACCATCTTTGGATGAGTTCAGTTTACAATAAGAAAATATTTTCAACTTTTGGTATCTAAGGAATAGATCCTACTATTTGTAACAACAGGTGTATTCTTCTTAAATCAGAAGTAGAATGTTTTCAAACTAATAATTGTTATCAGCAAAAATAATTTTCTCTTCAATTATTATATTTGGAAAATACTTGCTTTTGTGTATGTGTGGGGGTCTACTGTGTGCTGTGAACTCTTAGTTTTCTACCTACTACCTTCAAAAATATTGCCTGTGACATCATTTTATTCTCTCAAGAGCAACTGAAGCACTTACAGCAAGAGTAAACAGCAATAAAATCTTTCCACTGTTATTACACTTTAAAACTCAAAAATTTTAAGTAGAAATTTTATAAGTGAGATACTCATTTGAATATTAGATATAGGGTACCATCAATTTTGATGATTTAGAAAAAATGACTTACCTCTAACCACAGATCTCTAAAAGCAAATGCTCAGAGACAGAGTACAACATGCATGTAGTGTCCCAGATAGTTTGGTTTGAAATCAATTAAGAATCTCTAGTCTTCTCATACACATGTTCTCTTAAGAGCCACAATTAGATATATGTATACCTTTTTCCTTTCAAAGTGCCACCAAATATGTACATGGGCCAACTGAGTGGTGGCAACGTAAGTTATGGGGAAAAGATTTCAAGGGTTGATTCAAGGGTGATTTAGAGACCAAAGAACCAAGGAACAAGAATCAAAAGCCATACTGTAACAACAAAGAAACAACAGTCCACAGTGGTACCCCAGAAGACAAAGACCAATTTTCATCTAAAAAAAGGGAGTACAGAGTATTTATTGTGTACTTATTATGCACCAGTTTCTTTACATATTTATAAAAATTCTATAATAAAAATTTTATTTCTCAGTTGAAGAAACTGAAGATCGGAGCGAAGTAATGCTTGCCTAAGGTCATCAAGACAGTAGCAGAATTGGGACTAGAAATGAGATCTGCCTATATTTGAGTCCATGATTTTATTTATGCTCTGCCACAGGACCTGGTTTTATTTTTATTTTTTTGTGTGTGTTTACTTATTTTTTATACTTTTATAGATGCATTGTAATTATACATCATAGTGAAGTTCAAAGTGATACAAATATACATGCACACAGTATTTGGTGTGCACAGGACCTGGACCTGGTTTTAAAAATAGAAAGCACCCCAGAGGTGCTGAATGCTCAGTTGTACATTGTGTGTGTTGTTGGCAAAATTCACAGGGTAATTTTGTTCCTTTAGCATGCATTAATTATGCAAATCTGTCAAAATCTGTCAGAGTAGTCAAGAGTCTGAGATTTGTGTGTGGGAGACAGCAATTCTCTGAAGTGTGACCTACAAAATGCATCTCTAACCTAAACACCTTTAGGGCTCTAGTCTACAGAGTCAAAAGAGAACTCTAGGGTGGGATGACTTGATACCCAAAATATTCAATGATCTCTCTGTGTGATGCCAAAAATCATTATTTTTTAAAGAAATAACTTATCTAGTATACATCTTGAGTCAGGATTACAAACCATACAGCCATTAGATCTCTTAGGCAATATCTACACTTTCCTGAGGCTACTTTTGTATCCTGTCCTTTTTGTATGACAATAATGCTACAGACCTGACATGGTGTACATTAGTGGATTTAGTAGCCATTCATGCATATTCTTGAGATAGACTTAAGAAGGTCTGCTCTTGATCATTAATGCATTATTGACTGATTGTCCCAGCAAGCAATGACACAGATATCTACAAAATGGATGACTTGGGCTAGATGTATTATCTACCTACAGGCTAGAGTCCTTATCTACTTCTAGGTTTTCCAACTTGCAGTCCAGAGAAAAGTGTTTTGATAGATGTTAACAGACGTTACATGTAAAAAGAGTACCTCTGGTTGAATTAAATCTGGGAATCCTGAGTTACAAAGCTCCACAGGTTATTTTACTGCAGTACTCACCAGGACCTATGATATGCTACTCTGTACTGTAAACCTTCCCAAACTCGTAATATGCAGGTTTCCTTTACTTATTAGACTATGGAAATCATTGGTCAGAGAACATGTTATGGAAAGATTTTTCTAAGAAACCATACTGGGAAACACTGGACTAGACCAGTGGCCTTACAGGTCATCCGCTATTCAAAACACTTGCCTTGATTTAGGCCAGTGTCTCTTCATGTACATGGTGAGTTTCTGCAGGTATCAACCCAAGACAGGTAACTAGGCCTAGAAACCAATCCCAAGAGTTTAGCAAAAGCTAATACTAGAAATTTTTCTCTACATGGCCTACTATCTTTTATCTAAAATTTAAGTCCTCACTACTACAATATTCATGCTTCCATCAATTCCCAAAATGCAAGCATTATATATATATATATATATATATATATATATATATATATATATGCATATAATGATTCAATAAAGGTAATTAAATAAATAAATAAAAGTTATCAATGTGCACTTAGGCATAAAAATATATGTGGCCATGTCTGTCCTGTGGTTATAAATCTTCAACTGCCTGAAGTCAAAACTTCTAAGTATAATAAGTTCATTTCCAGTGTGGCTACAGATTGCCTTCCCCATCTCTTATGGAATTAAACTAATGGTTGTTCCTCAAACTTTCAATGTGTTTCTTTCATGTCTCTACACCTTATTTTTCAAATAGTGCTTTTTGACTTGAAGGTCCTTTACCTTCCATTTCATTAAAAATTTCCCATAATTTCCTATTTATTCGATTATGGCTAAGGTGTAACTGTTTTTGCCATCTCCCCTTGTCTAAATTTTTAAAGCAAGGACCACATTTTTATTTTAAGCTCTGCTTCCCTCAAATGCCTAGCATAGTGTATGGTTCATAGTTGGCACACAAATACTTGTTAAGCTGATGCACAGATAAGCAAGTAAATGGAAAGATGAAAGCGCTAGTTTCTTGGCTGACTGGAAGGATGGATGGATAGATGGACAAATAAATGCTATGAAACACCATGCAATGGATGGACTTGGTGGTGCATGTCTATAAACACAGTGATGCAAGAAGCTGAGGCATGATAATTGATAGCTCAAGGCAACTTAGCAAGGCCCTGTCTCAAAATAAAAACACACAAAAAAGGGCTGGAGATGTAGCTCAGTTATAAAGCCACCCTGGATTCAATCTCCAGCAACACACACACACACACACACACACACACACACAGACACACACACACACAAAACAAAAACAAAAACAAACGAAGAAAAAACATGAGTGGTATTTCTATTTCAGCATTGGAATCACTGTCTTGCATACAGTACAGAATATGTGATCAAGAAAGTAGCAATGCCAGGTTTCTTTTGAGCATGGAGAATGATAAGACAGCTGATATCAGGACTGCCTTCAACACTGGAAACTGCAAAGTTGCTCATATAATCTATGACAACATCAGACCATGGCTAGGGGCTCCCTGAGCCCTAACTAGAGAATTCATAGGGGTTATTAAAACTGCGTATGCTATGTTTTTACTTTCGAAGAGTTCAGTTTCCTAGTAGGAAAGAGGCTTCTCAAATAACCTTTGAAGGAAATTCTGCCAACCTCTGATTCTCACATACTCTCAGGCTCCATGTTTCCTCTCCTTTTCTGGGGTTTGGCTACCACCTGAAATTCCCAAAAGGCCTAGAAAATTCCATGATCCAGGAGAAGGAGTAAACAGAGGCCAGAGCTAATTCCTAAAAGCTGAGGACTCCAGAGATGCAAATCACAAAAAGAAATACTATTTGGGAAGTTATGAATAAGAGGGAAAGTGGTAAGGAGATGTTCGGAGAAAAGATGATAGGAAGGAGTATTTCTTTCTCATTCCATCTTGGAAACTGGGAGAAAATTCTTAGGAAGTGCAGAAAAAATTGAGAGATGGCTGGGCATTTATTCTGATTATGAGCTGTGCAAATGCCATTGCTAGTTCACTGGAGAGAAGAGCCTTATCTGGACAGTTGGATTTATAAGAATTTTCTTAGGTGAAAAGTAGACAAGAGTTTAATTTATTGAAGCAACTAAGAATATGTGTTTTTCAAAAGCAGCCAGAAATGAATCATAAACAGAGAAAGGCCTATGATAGATGAGCAGTTGAGTGCCTGCAGATGGTCTTTAAGGGAATAATGCTATGAATCCAAAGACCCACAGCATCCTTTCAGAAATACCAAGAGCTGCTAAGCAAAGAAGCAAGGAACAGGTAGGTAGGTCTGGAAGCAGGAAGGAAAAGGTATCTCTGAGTTGCTGAGCTCCCATTACCAGTGAATAAAATTCTATACAGAAATAAAGATAAGATATTGTGACCTTGATACCAAGAAGTCATCAGTTGCAGAGTGCCAATTTCTCTAAGATACAAAACAGCACTTCTGTCCTATACCTTGTCCATCCAGCTTAATTTCAGACACATTCTATATCTGATGAAGGTGTGAATTGGGGCAGCTAAAATTACTATGCAAGTTAATGCACTCAAGTTTTACTTTCTATACTTCTATTTTTTTTGTGGAACTTGGGATTGAACCCAGGGACATTCTACATCCAAGCTACACCTCCAGAACTATTTTATTTTGGAACAGGGTGGGTCTTGCTAAGTTGCTCAGCATCCTGTTACGTTGCTGAGGCTGGCCTCAAATGTGGTATCCTACTGTCTCATGCTCTCAAAGTACTGAGATTACAGGCATGTGCCACCATACCTGGCTTGCTATCTATAATTGTGAGAAGAGGGTCTAGGCAATCCAAGAAATAGCTGAAAAACTTATAATCCTTTCTGTGTAGCTCCAGATATAGAATTACAGAATGTTACCATTACAAATGTCCTTAGTGAAGCCCACAATCCCAATTTGATGATGGGAAAACTGAACCTCAGAGGAGAGAAAGGGCTTGCCTAAGGCCACAACACTAGTTGACATTTTGGAAAATATTATACAATTTTTAGATTAGTGTTGAGAAGGGAATAAAATTATATGAAGTCTTCAAGGTGATGAAAATGTTTATGCTAAGCCCAAATCTCATGAAAAAGTTAGTGTATTGCTAAAGCATCCACAAGACTTACTCTGCACCAATGCTTTTTTCTCTTCTCTGTTGTCTGAGTAAAGAAGTAGTGTATACTTAATTCTCAAGTTAACAATAAACTTAGGAGGATATTGTGGCAGAAAGGCAGAGAATGTGTGGATACGTTCAGTAAAATGCAGAAGTTTGTTTTCCAAGCAGTGGTTTAAGAGGGTAAACACTTAGATGTTTACTGATAGGGTACTTGAATATACCGTATAATTATCCTAATTACTAAAATAAGCTTTCAAACAGGATTCTTGTGGTACTTTTCGGTATGAGGTGATGAAGAGTGATTTCTTGTGATCCTATGCCTGATGGATGTGTTACATATTAGAAGGCATGCCAAGTTTCAGGGGAAAAGCCATTGGGGACTGTTACAAACAGCCTTCCAAGCTAAATTGCTAGTGACCTCACTGTTATAATTATCCTCACACATTTCTAGTACTTTGTCATTTGTCTAAAATGTTCACATTTATGCCATCTGATCATCACTGGAACTCTCTGGGAATGGTATCTCTAAATTACAGATGAAAAACCTGAGGCTGTGAGGAGCCCCCAAATAAATAATGAAGATAAGTTTTTAACCTAGGTCTGTCTGCCTCCAGAGGCAAGGCCATTTACATGACATCAAGAATCCACATATCTCATGGGCATTTCTTGAAGCTTGCCAGCCTAAAGCTCTAATGCCTAGCATGGTGCTTTTTACACAGCAGATACGGAGTAAATATTGTGGGAATTAATCTGAAAGCCAGCCACAGTTTGTGTTTTCACTTTGTCTTCTTTGTGTTGACTAAGTCCTCTCAAATTTGAGCACTCTACCTTGTAAACTGATCTGAAAACTCACTGTACTGCTCTCTCCAATAGTGGATTAATAGACTTATATCTGACATATAGTGTAGTGAAATTATCTGTTATACCCAGGCTCCTTTTCAAAAAGAGCCATTGTATTCATGTCATAAGACTGCTTTTTATAATAAAAGATATTGGATGGATACATAGAACTGTCTAGATTTAGGTGTGAATGTAATGAAGACTTTGGTTATCATTAAACTTCAAAGTGGGTTTGAGATTCCTATCAGCAGATGGCAGGCCAAGGGTTTCTCTACCTGGGAATCCCCATCTTTTACACATAATTCACTGAAAGCTAAATAATTGAGGATTAGATATATCAGAACCTTTACCCTGGACTTGCAATATTCATATGAAAAAATTTCCTATTTTTGATCCCTTTGTTGCTCTTCCTGGCTTTCTCTCTACACAAAACCACTATAGTAGGATGTCTTTGGAGTACACTAAGAAATAACAGGGCATCTGCTGGTGATGGTGGGGAGTATAACATGACTTGAGATGCTTCTGTTGAAACTGTCTAAGATCAAGCCTGGGTCAATTTGTTGAGTTTCTTTAGTCTGCTTAAAGACTACTGCTGGCTTGCAAGGAGGGACAGATATGGTTATCCACATGGAGATCCACACATGGCCTTGCTCCAAAGGTAGAAAACTAATTGGTGCCTGTAAATGTGCACATAGGCAGACAAGATATTGTGCACCTCACAGAAAGCCAGAAAGGGACAATTGCTCTAAATTAGCCTTAAGAGGAGGAGGAGACAGGGCTGGATTCCAGGCACTTGGGTTTTACAGGCTGATGATGAATAATCAGGTATGAGGCTGTAGTTTCAGGCACTCGGAAATAGGCTTGTCTTTCTTTGAGTTCCATATCAACATCAAAGTAAACTAATGAGCTTGCTTTTCTCATGAAAGATGTATCTTTTTGGAAGCACCCGGCAGCAGAGAGGACCCTGGCATTGGACAAATAGAGGTAAACATGTAAAGAGGAGTTTGGAGACAAAAATGTATTAGTTAACTGCTGGTGTCAAGCCATTCTGGAATGGTGACAGTGCTCATGGTAAACACAGGCTCAGGGGACACAGAGCCAATGATAGAGGGTCACCCTTGAGAGAGCTATATCTTCCTTCTATCAAGCTACAATACTACTGAAAAATGTTGGAAATGATCAATAGACTTGTAAAGAAAAGGAAATGATTAAAAGGCCCGTTCATCCCTGGGAGATGTAGGACAGAAAATTGGCTCTCTTTAGCATCCTAGTCACAGGCTCCAAAGGAAAGCAGCTTCTCAATCCAGGTGCCTGGCTCTGCACTATAGGCAACAGTTAATCGAGGGATATTCCTGGGTGTTCAGGGCCAGTCTGTGCCTGGGTCGTACTGCACCTGTGACTGTTCTGGATTCCTTACTTCCCTCATCCTGTCTACCATTGAACAGCATCAAGTCAGCGCCATTATGTACCCTGGGGAGCCATGCCCAGTCAAGTACACTCTTGCTCCCCCTCTGTTGGCTCCTGTTAGCTGCTTCACATCTCCAGTTCCTTTGCTGAACCCCAGAATGGGGATGGTATGGTTAAGGGTAAAGAAGGTACCAGCTGGCTGATGGCCACATTGGATATAAGAAGGTCAGCCTGTATCTAGAACATGGCTAGTCCCCTTGGAAGCCTCAAAGAGGAAAATTCGGTTTATAAGAGAGCTAGAGAAGAAAAGATGGAAAGGTAGGAGAAAGAGGAAGAAAAGAATCATACCTCCCAGAGTCATCCCTGCTTCGTAGCATTTTCGGAGACGACAAGATGGACAATTTTTCCTTCGGAATTTATCAATGGTGCAATCATTTCTGCTGGCACACAGGTACTTCTGCTTTCCTGGGGGAACAAATACAAGGGTAGGAGAGCAGTTATGAAAACACATGCGAAAAATAATTATGAAGATATATACTACCCAATGAGAGAAGCAGACAGACAATTGTAACAAACAATTTGATATTTTTGAAAACTAACTATTAAAACAGGCTGGTTTAATTCAGTGCTATATGTGCTATATTCTTTGGTTTTCATTGGTGTTTGTCACAGGTCCTGCAGATAACCTCCATTATTAGGGGTCTTCATTGTCTTTTTTAATAAGATGCTCCATCTTTACTAAAAGCCAGGAATGTCCATAAGAAAACGATCAATAGAGACATGGGCATAGACAACATATCCTTTTACTGACATGAGTAATCATGCATAGAATCATACTTTAGTTGATAAGACACTTATTTTTCGTAACACTGATATACGTAAAACTTCCATAAAGTAGAACTCCATGGGGTTCCTGTTTTTAAATCACCTAATCCTGCCAATTATAAAAAATCAAACAGAAATAAAGACTACTCTTTGTGTGATGAATCACAGCCAGCAAAATGATGTCCTCTGAAGTCAGCCATCAAAATAATGTCCTCTGAAAGAAAGACTGCTATTGTGTATACCTTGAATCATCACAGATACTCACAGAAATGAGAGAGGAGAGAGGATAGGAGAGGAGAGAGGAGAGAGGAAAGGAGAGGAGAGAGGAGAGAGAAGAAAGAGGGGAGGGGAGAGGAGAGGAGAGGAGAGGAGGAGGGAAGGGGAGAGGAGAGGGAAGGAGAAGAGAGAAGGGGAAGGGAAAGGGGGGGAGAGGAGAGGAGAGAAGAAGAGGGGAGGGGAGAGGAGAGGAAGGGAAAGGGGGGAGAGGAGAGGAGGGGAAGGGAGAGGAGAGGGGAGAGGGGAGGGGAGGGGAGGGAAGAGGAGAGAGGAGAGGAGAGAGGAGAGGAGAGAGGAGAGAGGAGAGAGGAGAAAGAGAAGAGAGAAGACAGACACCCAGAGATCCTCAAGATAACAGCTACTCAAAAAAGATGTAGAGGTTCACTCAAAAACATTTACTTTAAAGTGGGGTGTGGTATCACACACATATACTCCTAGTACTCAAGAGGCTAAGAAAGGGGGATGGCAGGTTCAAGGCCAGACTAGGAAACTTTGTGAGACCCTCAACAACTTAGAGAGACCCTGTTTCAAACACACACACACACACACACATACACACACACACACACACTTGCCTCAATACTTTGTTCCTTTTCTATCAGTATAATCCTGGCACTTAGTAGGCCCTTGATAAATATGGATGGACTGACTGTATACACATGTGAAACAGAAAGATGCACAGGTTAACAGAGGTATGAGTAGGCTAAAATATATCCTGAGTTGCTCTAAAAGACACAGAATTTCTTATGCCCATAGCCCTGCTGTAGCCTGAGCCTGCCAGCCCTTCACTCTACCCTTTATTTCTCTAAGACCCTGGTATTTCCTCTCACATTTACGACTGTTCTTTGGTTTACTGTATAGACTAGGATTTAAGGAATTTTCTTTTGGTAGAGGAAGAATGTTTGCAGTGGGGGAAAAAGAAGAAAAACTAGAGTGATTGCTCTTTGAGCAGGAAACAAAAGTCACAACCAAATAGAAATTTAGCTTTAGCTCACCTTTCTTCTCCCTTCGCTAAGCCTTAAGTGCACATATTGGGTGCAGAGATCTACCTATTACAATAGGTTCTTTTATGTAGGAGATTTAGTAGTAACCAGGTCAGCAAAGGACTGCTTTTATGGGCTACTAGCAAGAATATGGAACTAGGTTTATTTTTTGAGGGGAGGCATTGGGGATTGAATCCAGGCACATATTACTTCTAAACTATACCCCCAGAGCTTATTTATTTTTATTTTGATATAGAGTCTCACTAAGTTTCTGAAAATCTTGCTAAGTTGTCATGGGTTTCACTAAGTTGCTGAATTTAAGTACCGGGATTACAGGCATGCACTGTCATATCCAGCTGGAATTAGTTTACTACACAAAACAATTCCTTTTCCTTTTCTTTTTGTTTTCCTTCCTTCTTTCTTTTTTTCCATTTCTTCTTTCCCTCTTTGTCAAAAGTCTCTAAAATGCAGGGCTTGAAGGTACTATTAAAAAAACACTAGTACAGCCTTTCTATTGTGAAGATGAGTTCTGAGAAAGAGACTGGTGTGGAAAATTACACTGATTAAGAGAACCCTAAAAGAAGAAAACTATCATTTATTGGACACTTACTATGAACTAGACCTGTGTGAAGGGTTTTACATATGTTATTTAAATGGATGATCTCAGCAAGGCTTTGAGGTAGGTATTATTATCAACTTCATTGAACAGGTGAGAAAACCGAGACATATAGGCCAGTACTCTTAATAGACCACATAATTTGCTAATAGTTGTTTTTTCTCCTGCAAACTGAAGGCTGCAATATGTGCACAGACAGCATGGTGCTATGAGAGCCATTCAGCCTTTGGGAATCAGCTCTTAGAAAGCAGGGCCTATATAGAATTTCAATACTTTTAGTTCCAGTGTTGCAAATGTTCTACAAGTGAGATATTCCCACAGTACTGGTGTTGCTACATTCCTCCAAACTAGCTCATCACACAGATTATGGAAATACGTTTGTTAGAAGCATTTGACATTTTTTAGAAATGGCATCATTTACAGAAAAATACTAGTCCTGGACCCCAGTTTTCCAGGAGCATGGAATAGGGCTCCAAGAGGAGTTCTAGATTCCACCTGTGAAAGAAGATTACCCCATAAATGATGGAAGTTACAATGACAGGAGGAAGGTATGAAATTGCTTAGCCAATTTAGAATTCAAATAATTTCTATTTCTTTTCTTTTTGTACTAGGGATTGAACTTAGGGTCATTCTCTATCTGAGCTACACCCTCAGCCCTTTAATATTATTTTATTTTGAGATAGGGCCTTGCTAAGTTGCTGAGACTAGCCTTAAACCTGTGATCCTCCTGTCTCAGCCTCCCAACTACCAGAATTACAAGCGTGCACCACTGTGTCTGGCTTGGAATTGAGATTATTTCTTTAGCCATAGTTCATACATTTTTCCAGAGTGTCTCTTGGCTTAATGAAGTCACCTGAAACGCATAGGCATGATTTACCAAGGAATAAGTGCAAAGCCTGGTATAATAAATGTCATTGCATTTTAATTTAATATTTACTGAACATCTATTATATGCCAGGCATGGTATTAGGTATTGAAATTACAGAATAAAAGCTCTGTTGGACAATGATATTCAAGTCCTAGATAAGAACACTTGGCTGGGAATCACAGGATCTGGATCTTTGATCAATTTAATCACTAATCATTAAATGATACTGGAAAAGTCCTTTTCCCTCTTTGGAAACCATCGATAATATAAAATGAGTTGGAATAGAAGTCATTAAAATATGTTCCAGCTCTATGAGTCTTGAGGGACATCTGGATTTCATTTGTGATATATTTGAAGATTCTTTCCTCTAAAGGCCTCAAATACTATTGGTATGCTAGAAATTATCCAAAATAATGATCTCGCCTCTTCACTCTATCTTTTTAGGATACTAACTGTAACATTCTATCTCACAACTAGAGCCATTTGGTTTCTATTCTGTTTTCTAAAGCCCTTCAAAAATCCAGGTGCCTTAGAGAAGCACTGATGTTGAAAGCTATAAGCAACATAGGCATAAATAACATGCTTTTGCACAAATGTGTGTTCATACATGTGTGACGTGCAGGTGGGTGGTGTTTGTACACCTATACACATTGGGTTTCTGAATTGTCTGTACATATATTCATACATATATGATCATATAAAGCATATAGCATATTAAACCATGCAAGTACATACATGGCATGTTTGAAATTATGCTTAATGGTAACAAAAGTGGTTGAGGATTCCAAAGATGGATATGAAAGGAATCTTTTATCTGGAAGTCCTGAAAATAAGATCATGACTCACCTGTACTATTTGGATAAGGGCAGAGACAAGGGATGGAACTGTCAACTTCTCAAGGCTCCTTCCAATCCACTTATTCTATATGAATTATTGCTTCATGAAATGATGGCAGAGTCAATGTAAAATCCATTAATTTCTATTATGTCTTTCATTTTTATTTTATTTCTCCACATATATGGCTGTGTTTTTCAGGGTTCTTAATAATAACAATTCATGCCATTTGATTTGTTTGTAGAACTTAGTATTACTCTGGTGCAAAATATTACATGCTTATCATATATCACATTGTATGATAAATAAAATAAGACTCATTAAGATGAAATTGATTAGGACTTTGAGTATTATGCTGAATACACGTCTGTAATCTCAATAATTGGGAGGTTGAGATAGGAGGGTTACCAGTCTCAGAAACATAGACTGTCACCAGCTTAGTGAGACCCTGTTTCAAAGTAAAAAGTGTTGGGCTGGGTGTGGTGGCACACTCTTGTAATTACAGTACTTGGAAGGCTGAGACAGGAGGATCTTAGGTTCAAGGACAGCCTCAACAACTTAGCAAGACCCTCAGAAACTTAGAGACACTATTCCCAAAAATAAATGAATTAAAAAAATAAATGAATAAAATAAAATAGGCTTGGGGTTATAGCTCTGAGGTAGAATGCTCCTGGGTCTAATACCCAGTGCCAAAATTTAAGTTAAATAGGGTTGGAGTGTAGCCCAGAGGTAGTATGCCCCTGGGTTCAATCACCAGTACCAAAGAGGGAAAAAAGTGACAGTTTCTTGTTCTTTCCCTTGTTCCTTATCTTAAGGATATTAATTGTGGGCTTGTTATACATGATCTTTATTTTGTGTTGAAGAACCTTTATCCCATATCTAATTTTTGAGTTTTATTATAAAAAGATGTTTAGTTTTGTCAAATGATTTTTGTGCCTCTACTGAGACAATTATATGGTTTTGTCCTTCATTCTTTTGACATGTTGTATTAATTTTATTGATTTGCATATCTTGAGCCATCCTTGCATCCCAGTAATAACTTTCTATTTTTTTTTTTTTTTGCAGTACTGGGGATTGAACTCAGGGGCATTCTACCTCCGAGCTATACCCCCAGCCCTATTTTTTATTCTTTATTTTGAAACCGAGTCTCACTAAGTCGTGGAGGGCCTCACTAGGTAGCTGAGGCTGGCCGCGAACCCGGATCCTCCGGTCTCAGCCTCCCAAATGCTGGGATTACAAGCGTGTGCCACCACGCCCGGCTAGTAATAACTTTCATTTGATCAGAGTGAGTGGTACTTTTATTTTTTATTCTTATACTTTTATTGGTGCATTGTAATACTACATCATAGTGAGGTTCAATATTATACAAAGAAGCATGCACACAGATCTTGGTGTGTTTCCCTTCAAGTCCTACATCTCCCTGTACATAATAGTGAGACTGGTAGTGATACCTCCCTTTCTCCTGCCCAGTTCCCTATCCCAATCACCTTCAACTATTCCACTAGTTTCTCTCCTCAGATGAGAGAGAAATTCAACTTTTGACTGAGACTAGCTGGCTGATCTGACTGGGCATAATATTCTCTACTTCTATCCATTTTCCTGCGAATGACATAATTTTTGTTCTTCTTCATGGCTGAGTAAAATTCCATTATGTGTGTGTGTGTGTGTGTGTGTGTGTGTGTGTGTGTGTGTGTGTGTGTATAAGATATCATTATCATATTTTTTTATCTGTCGATCTGTTGACGGACTCTTAGGTTGTTTCCATAATTTGGCTATTGTGAATTGTACTGCCGTATATATGGATATGCATGTATCACTAAAGTATTATGATTTTAATTCTTTTTGAAAGAATCTGAAGAGTGGTATAGCTGGGTCATATGTTGATTCCATTCCTAGTCTTTTGAAGAAACTCCATAATGGTCTCCATAGTGGTTGTACTGATTTGCATTCCCAAAAACAGTATATAAGAGTTCCTATTTCTCCACATCCTCACCAGCATTTATTATTGTTTGTAATTTTGAGATTGCCACTTTAACTGGAGTTAGATGGAAACTCAGTGTAGTTTTGATTTGCACTTCTCTGATTGCTAATGGTGCTGAACATTTTTTATATATTTATTGGTCATTTGTATTTCTTAGGCTTTTGAGAAGTGTCTATTTAGTTTAATTGCCTATTTTTGGATTGGGGTTATTTTTTAGTGTTAAATTTTTAAATTTATTTTTATAATATAGACATTAGTCCTCTATCAGAGAAGTAGCTGGCAAAGGTTTTCTCCCATTCTGTAGTCTCTCTTTTCAGGCTCTTGATAATTTCCTTTGCCACACAGAAGGTTATTCCATTTATTGATTTTCAGTTTTATTTATTGAGCTTTGGGGGGGGGGTCTTATTGAGAAAATCTCTACCAGTGCCTATATGTTGGAGAGTTATTCCTATGCCCTCTTCTAGTAATTGCAAAATTTCTGATCTAATTTCTAGGGATTTGATACATATGGAGCTTACTCTTGTGCATGGTGAGAGATTACAGTCTAATTTAATTCTTCTACATACAGACACCCAGTTTTCACAGCACCATTTGTTCAAAAGGCTGTCTTTTCTCTAGAGTATGTTTTTGACTCCTTTATAGAAATTCAACTGGCTGTAAATGTGAAGATTTGTGTCTCCTATTTAATTTGTCTATGTGTCTGTTTTTGTGCCAATACTATGCTGTTTTTTTAAATTATAGCTCTCCAGTATAACTTGAAATAGTGCATGATGATGCTTCCAGCATGGTTCTTATTGCTCAAAATTGCTTTGGTTGTTCTGGTTCTTTTGTTTTGCCATATGAATTTTAGAACTGTTCTTTTCTAGTTCTGGTATTTTGATAGGGATTGCATTGAATCTACAGATATCTGTTGGTAGTATGACCATTCTGATGATATTTATTCTGCCCATTCAAAACCATGACAGGTCTTTCCATCTTCCAAAGTCCTTCTCAATTTCTTTCTTTAGTGTTCTATAATTTTCAGATAAGAATTTTAAAAATCTCTGTTCATCAAGCATATTGACTCGCCTGGAATCAGATCCTTGGTTTTCTCAAAATCACAATCCATAAGGCTACAAATCCAAAAGATTAAGAAAAATATTTCAGACACTATTTGGTCACATCACACCCACTCCTCCATATGAGGGTTGAATTCTGTTGGTAGCATCCCTGCAATGTGGCTGCCTCACACTTTCATGAATTGTATCTCAGCACATTATATCTCTGGACTCTAAGAATCTTCCTTCCAGGAAACTCATTATCGCTCTATTTGTAGCTCTGATCACTGGGCCTAGTTAGAATCTCAGAATCTCTGAGCTCTACAGGATCTTAGAAATTTTCTTAAAAAATGCCCCAATGTGATGCTTAATACCTCAGTTATGAAAATGAGCATGAAGTACCGCAATGCATCAAGCCACAAAAAGTTGGTGTTACAGCCAGCATAAAATCTGGAAATTGCAACCAATGGAGACAGAGCATGGTTAGTTGTAGCCTGAAGACAAAACATTTTGTGTGTATCATGCAATTTCTTCTTTATCTAATAAGTATATGGCCCTGGGGGTGCTTTCTCTTTAGTCAATGGACAGAGAAGTGTGTAAGTGGGATCTACACCTGCTTTAGTGGTTCTGGAAGGTCCTATGGTTCCACACTGCAGTCCAGGTTACTAAATAATTAACAGACAGGACACAAATTCTTATCAAGCCCCCTGTCATCAGATACTAAGAACATTAAACTTAGCTCTTTGGCACCACTGACTTTCAATAGCAAAGTTATACCTACAACCTATAATCAAGGTTTCACAAAAAGTCTTTTTGAGATAGTGGGCAAAATACAAAAATTCTCTCTCATGTTGAAGCAGGTAAGAGCTGCAAACAGACTACTTATTCAAATGCTTTATAAATGTCATATTATAACAATCCAATCCCTTGACTTCTGTGACAGGTCACATAATGGGTTATCATGAGGAACTCTGAGATTCTTGACTGCCTTGTGTTCTGCTTCTTCCTTCATTGTCATATTCTTTCATTATAAACCTCAAGTATTATTCAAAGCTCCAGCAGATACAAAAGCCATGAAAAATCCTTCAGATTGTTTGCTCTATATTCTTCCTACTTCAGTTGGTGCTCCAATGCATTATGAGTTAAGCCCAGTGTCTGACTAGGCTTTCTACAGTTTGTACATTTTAAGAAAACATCATTTGGAGTAGAAATGGTAAAGCAGAGGAGTTACCTACTATTAGTGCCATTGCATCATGGAAATGAAAGAAAGGGTCGACAAATCATCCTCATTATTAACCTATAGAGAAGACTGACAAATGTAGAATTCCTCATACTTTACATATAGAATATTAATGAAGGACCTGTATGAACAAAATTTTAAAAAATTATTGAAGTATATGAGAGAAAACCTGAATTAAATGGAAAGATAAATCATGTTCCTGGACAAGAAGACGAAACACTGCAGAGATTTCAGTTCTCCCCCAAAGAAATCCACAAATGTAATATAACCTAAATAACATTTCATTTTTTGGTAATAAAATCTTATTTTGGGGGAGGGTACTGAGAATTGAACCTAGGGGCATCCTACTACTGAGCTACATCTCCAACCTCTCCCCCCCCCTTTTTTTTTTTTTGCGGTACTGGGGATTGAACTCAGGGGCATTCTACCTCCGAGCTACACCCCCAGCCCTATTTTTTTATTCTTTATTTTGAAACCGAGTCTCACTAAGTTGCAGAGTGCCTCACTAGGTAGCTGAGGCTGGCCGCGAACCCGGATCCTCCGGTCTCAGCCTCCCGAATGCTGGGATTACAAGCGTGTG